>JARHVA010005131.1:545000-575000 GCA_037957365.1 Torreya grandis | reverse complement strand
ATCATCATGTGGTCCCACTCATCCTTAGTCATATCTATACGTAGCTCCTAAAGTAGTAGTGGCATATGATTTTGCATCATCAATAGTGACCTTGACTTCAAGTTTAGATATTCAACTTAGTTCAACCTACACATTACAAACTCAACACACATTTCCCCTAATCTACCATAGTCACTACACCTATGTACTTGCCTATGTTTTTTACTTCCCACACTTGCCTATTCTAATAACCCTATTAACTACCTTTAGGATCATTTTGATTACCAAAACCCTTTTCTACTCTAACCTATATCTACTCCTAGTTATCACACCTAATACTTATACCCTTACTCTAACCACTAGTTAAAAGTCAATACTAGTCATACCCACACCTCCTATATTCTTTTCTAAACCTTAAACCTTCCCAAATATTCACATACACATTCTAACACATTCTACATAATTCAAAACATTTTAAACATCTAGATTTTTTTACCCCTACCATTTACCCCAAGACCGATGTTGATCAATCATCGATCGACATCAATTCCTTGTTACCCAATGTCAGGTGAATCTTGACCAACACCAGTTTCCTTATTAATCAATGTTGATCTAATCTTGACTGACACTAGATCATTTTTGACTGACATTATTCAACCCATAAATAGCATTGGTCATTGTGTTTTTTCCAAGCTGAGCCATCAAATCTTAGTTTACCCAACACCCAACTCATTACTTTTCCCAACCCTTTCTCTCCTAACCCAACACCCTCTCACTACCCTCCTCTATACCCTATGTACCAAAGAATTTTAATAAAACATTTAATTACCCTCCCCATAATCCCTACACACTAACCTACCTAAATAATTTTAAAAATGCAAGCAAGATATCAAAAAGCATAAAATTACCTACCCCATCCCACATTCATCTCTATGGTGGTACCCACCTCCCAAGCATGGCTTTTCTTCCACATGGCTACATGGTCATTACCACACCATACCCCACTAGTATCCCTATTCACACCACTCATAATCCCACACCAGACACACCTTTTACCTTACCCACTTGCACTCTACCAAATTAGCTCTTTCACTCCACAGTCATTTGGTAAAAATATTTGGGCATTAGTCTCTCAAGAAAATGATAAGAGATAACACAAAAAGTAAATCACCAATATATAATCAAACAATTTGACATTTTGATCACCAACCCCCTTTTTTATGGTTTTGGCTAATGATCGATATCTATTACCCCTTGGGTTGAGATGACCAATATTGGTCGATCCCACCTTGCAATGACCAAAATCAGTCAAATACATTAGGGTTTAAACCCTACCCCTTTACATATCCCCATTTACACCCTAAGGGATACTTTTACACATTTCCACAACACACTTTGCATCTAGCTCATCCACCCACACTTGGAGATTATCTTCATTTCCTTTAATGTTGTCCACTACTTTTATTCCCTTTGGTCTATCTTGACAACTATTCACATATTTTTTGTGCCACCCTTGTCTTGGTCACTTTGAACATGTAACCTAATTTGCCATGATTTGTACCCTTACATATGTGTGCTACATTTTTCAAATCTCTTTAGGTATATTGGAACATGCTCAGTTGTGTTCCTAATACCTGTAACACATTTAGTCTTCTCAAGATCACACCCTACTTTTAGCTCTTTGAGAACATATGTACCTTACCTAGGAGACTTGTATTTATAAGTACAACCCATATCAGCTACACCTAATGTTTTGGCTTGGTTTACCTATCACTTGTTCTCCTTAGTAAAACCTTATTTCATGATTCATTCAACCATGGTATAATCATTTAGGCACAATTCATGACATTGAACATCATTATAATTTTATGTGCACTTTTGTTCTTTCATACCTAATCACCCAACCATAATTATTACCAATATATCCACTTGTCAACCTTAAACCCAAATTTATTTTAACGTCATTGATTCTAATTTTTAGGAGGAACACCTCCTCCCATACTTGGGGCATCTAACCTTCCACTGCATCATTAGTTTTTTTGTAGCTTGTTTATACAAACCTTTGTAATAAAAAAGGGTAAAATATAGACACTAGAAAACCACACCAATGATTATAGTTGTTGCAAAACACTATTTTTGACCCCCTTAGTCCCCTTAAGTTAGAACATTTCTTAAACCCATTAAAAACATCCACTTACCCCTTTACACATATTTAGTTTAATTAATTAATTAATCTAATAAATCTTATTTACACCTCACCCTAACCAAACCCATGGCTAACTATGTAAAACCTAACCTTAAGACCATTTTCTACTTTAGCATTTAAAGTCCTAACCTCCTAGACTATTTATTCCTACATGAACATGTTGCTTAAATGAGGTTGGACCACTTTTAATAGTCTTAATGGCCAAAATTAAATACAAAAAACTATTTTGGACAAGTTAGACCATTTCCACCTTGATTGATGTTGGACATCCCTCTACTGATGCCATTTGACCAAGATCGATGTTGGTTACTTAAGGCTACCCCAAGATCCTTGTTTAGGAGTTAAAACATTTTATCAAGAACCAAAACTCTTGTGTAATCTAAGCTTTATAGTTAATTAGAGAACTAGTCTAGAGATTAGGAAGTGCTTCATCACCATAATAATGAGGATTCAAGCACCATTACTCTACCCATTTTATTTTAGGATTCCAAGTAGATCACACTCAACTTTAAGACATCTCTAAGATAACAACTCCATATCATCTAAATATAACGTAATTTTATAAGTTTATTTATTTGGTTTTCATATTCTACTGCTTTCACTCCTTTTTAGTCTTTACCCACACTCTCTTTTGTGTTGGATTTATACAAATATAAACACTCCCTTTTCCACCAAATACCCACTGACCATTCCCAACCATTTCAGAGTTAAATATTTGTGTTTAATATCTTTGAGACTCTATTATATCTTTTAAACCATAAAAAAACCCAAATAACCCGTAAAACCCCTCTACAACCATCCCAAAGTCCAATTTTGTCCAAAACCAAAATAGAGACAAACACATAATGACTGACAAAGGTCATCCTTGACCAGCATCGATTACCCTTGATCAACATTAATTACCCTTAATCGATATTAGTTATATAGTGACTGGCATCAATCTTTGTATAATTATTTTCCCCAAAAATATCAAGTTAAAATCACCCATTAGCCCTAACACAAAATATTATTTTTCAACCCCTATCACAATGTAGAGTCATAAGTAATTTTCTCAATCATATTTTAGCACTTTAGCATTTAGTTGAAATAATTTAATGTAATTTTGTTAAAATCAATCATTTATTTTGAGAATAATTTTATTACATTGTAATCAAGTGCTTTTCATTACTTTATGCAAACATCTCTTATCAACATTTTTCATACCTTAACTTGTTAAAAAAGTGTATTGATAGCCCTACATTGAAGTCTTGTACTTCTTAGATCTAGCACTTGCTAGGAAATCTACCCTCCAATCTTACTAAGCAATCTCATTTCTAGTCTCATTATTATTGTGGGTCATTCCTCCCAAGACAAAGAAGAGTTCTTCACATCATCTGTATCACAAAGAATACAACTACATCTAGTTCATCTATACCTTTCCTTTTTCTTTGATTTTTACTTATTTTCTAAAAATCAAAATAAAATAATACAAAAACATGGTGAAATAGACTCAAATCTTCATTCATTATTTATTCAAGCATAAATTGACTATCAACCTATACATAGTGTTATGAATGTAAATGGTTCTAGTGAGAATGCATGTACCATGACATTAATTACACATTTGGGATATACACATTATAATTTATAACCTTTGACCAAAATGGTGAGAGCATTCAATGGGGAATCACAATATGTTATTGGTGAGATAAATTTACCTTTATAGGTTGGTCTAACAAATGTGGTTACCACCTTTTAAATTATACCATATACATGAGTCTTTGATATGCTATTGTGAATACCTTAGATACATAAAACATATACATATATAATGCATGGGTTATTAAATACATTCATACCATTAGGTTAGATATAATTTCCATAATTACATATGAGAATCAAATTAAACAACAAAATTTTATTATATGAAAATCAATTATCAAATCTACTAATTTTAATCCTTCATTAAAGGGTAAGCAGTAAGAAATACCATTTCCTAGGTGGATCATTATTGGAAGGCCTTCACACTAGAGATATACAATGGATTCCATATAATCCTCATCAACTCCTACATAGTGTATTTAATTACATAAAGTAACTAAACAAGTTCCAACTACTTCTAATCCAAAGAAACCACATATAAATAAGAGATTGGTTCCATGAACCCCTACTCATTATATTATTTCTTCATGAACATAGAGTCATATTATACATACATAAAGTACCATAGAAGACCTATGCATATTCCTTAGTAGTACCACCAATTTGATTTAAATTATTATGCATTTGGAGTTACCTATGAGCATCCATTAGATGATATCATAAGTTATCCTTTTATTATAAATTCCCAAAATATAAAATATAAAATATTTAATGAAATACAAAGACATTCAAATAATTCACAAAATTCAAAAATATTCAGCATTTCCATGTTTCTTAGCTCATTGACATCTTTGTTGTTTTATTTATGTTAGTAGATAACATATAATTTATTTATATATACACATTTTAAACATATTTTGTGTGTGATATAGGCATACCAAGACACATTATATTTTCACTTAACGATGTTGGACCTCTCCTCCACCTATGTCATATAGTACATTAGGAGCATCTGATTGTTTGATCATGATTTGATACATGTTACATATAATTTATGATCATTTACACATTATCATGTTTGATTTTATATCCTAATGCTTACACATGTTTATATCCATGATATTATCTTTCATAGTGTACTTGATATGCTATGTTACATAATATTTTTGCTAACACATATATGTAGAGACTATTATTTTTTCTTAAGTTAATTACTTATACTTCATCTATTGTTCAGTTCTTTGAGTGTCTTCCATTGATTTATATTATCTTATTTGTGAAAAAATTAATATTTTCCTTGATATTTTTACCCTTTACCATTTTATGTTGATTTTACATTTGAATATGTCATTTTATGTTGGTTGGGTATTTGAATATGTTATCTCTTTACTTGTGCAACATTTGAACATGCCTCATGTATAAGGTCTTCTTGGTCCCTTAATTACAATTACATTGAGTACCCTTGTGTGTATATTTTATTATTTAATGATATTTTATTGTCACTCTCTAGACATTTACATGATTCATATCATGCATCTTAGGAATTTATGTGGTCACATATTTCAAACTTCATTGATATATCTACTTCAACATGTTATCTCTATATACTAAATGATTCATAAAAAGATTATATATAACTTGTAATTTTGAGGTAAGGTACCTAGCATTTATATCTCCATCACATGAAGGGGGGAATATTAGTGGGGGTATGTAATAGAATCATGACCTCCACATTTTTCACAATTTCTAGATTTTAATGTGGTCATGTTGTAAAGGCATGACCTCACACTTTCACACTTTTTTCATTGTTTCTATATTTCAGTGGGGGCATATCATAAACTTATGAACTCAAAACTTATAAAATTTTCAATATCTCCATATTTTAGTATGGGAATATCATGAATATATTACCTCCACACTTGCACAATATCCAATTTAATTTCATGATTTAGATATACACTTGGGTCAAAATGATATACATTGCGCTATTTTTCATAACTTTTAAATGATTTTTTTCATATTTATGCCACATATACTCTAGATAATACATATTATAGGTGCATATTCCATCTTATTTCACCACAAATTATAAATTTATCAATTTTACTACTCATTATGATACATAGATTACACCATGGTGTACTATTATTGAGCCCTTTTTGCAATAGTAGTTGGATCATTTTATAAGTTAAAGTAATTAAATCATTAAATATCACATATTTATAGTGTGGATTGATTAAATAATCCAATATGACTATATTTATAGGTTTATTTGATTAAACACTCACCCTCAATAGATTACATATTCAAAATTGAGTTCCATGATTGAGATATAATGATCTCAATGTCTATGTCACAACTCATTTAAAAACAATTGGGGGCATAATACCTTCCATTATCACTGTTTAAATTATCCAAGGTCTAGATATAAACCTTTTCCATATATAATGATTCATAATGAATCATCTTTACCAAGATAAAACATCAAGAAGAAACATGGTTGCATCGACACACGTGTGTACTCCTTCTTTGCCCTCTTTATTTTTAAGAATTTAAATTATTTAAATTATTATATTATATGCATTGATTTATAATATGAAATACTTATGTTTAGATTTAATACACTGGTAAATCACTCTTATGTAATACTAGATTTAATAGAAAAGGGATGTAGATATTTAAAATAAATATTTATAGCATCTCAATATTATGTATTTCACAAATATCAATTATAGATTTATTATTTAGTTCTAAACCTCCTTGTTGTACGAGGTTTCCATTTGCCATCTCACTATGCCTAAATGATTATCTCTTAGTCAAATAAATATCATAATAATGACCCATGTATCATGTAATACACATAATTATTAAAACATGAGAAACATCCTTCATTTTCATTTTCATATTTATACCTATTTTTTAGCCTTTTAGACACTACCATTGATGGTAGTATCCATATCCTTATCTAGTTTCCATTTTCCAAAAGTCATCTAAATTGAAAATGTTTTGAAACTTGGGTTAGAATATTTATCTCATTGAACCCTAAAATGAGATATTTTCAAAGTATGTGGTGTATATATATATATATATATATATATATATATATATATATATATATATATATATATATATATATATATATATATATATATATATATATATATATATATATATATATATATATATATATAAGCCTTGTCATTCTTCATCTATAAAATACCAAGCAAGCACCTACTAAAGTTCAATCAAGAAACTTCATAACCAAGATATTCTACCTTATTCATCCCTATTTGCATATAAAACATAGGAGTAGTCATATGATGACTCTAAATCATTTAAATATCATCCCATGAGTTATACTTTTCAAGTTACAAGCTACATCACTGCATGCATCTTCATATAGTATGTTTTAAGTACATTTCACCATTGTATACACACTCCCACACATAGGGAATACCTACATAATTATGAGGCCCTCCTTGAATTATTGGATATGTAGGAAGTGTTAATAATAGATGGGTCATTGAGGTCATATGAACACTATGAACCCACTATCCCATTTTTAGCAAACTCATTCTATGGGTGAATAATAGTTAAGAGATAAGGTTTGATCAATTAGCAAAAAGTGAGAAACTATATCCTAAATATGAATATATTTTTATAAAGGTGATTAAAAAACCTATAAAAATGAATTTAGTTACATCAACATATAATAATTATCTTATACTATACCATGCATCATAATTAGACACTTGCATCGATAGTAGTGTCTAGATTTGATGGTAGTGTCTATGGCTAAAAAATTACTGTTGATGTTTAATTTTGCAACTAATCACCAAAGTCATGGGAAGTTTTAAAGATGTGGGACTTGATCCTTGAAACAACCTCTAGATTTTAAAGAAGCTATCTCTTCTCTTGGGGTTTGGTGTAAAGGGAGAAAACACAATGCATAAAAGGATTATTTAAGTTACTAAGGTAATATGCCAAGATTGGATTATTTTATTGAATAACATAGTGAAGAGTGATAACAGAGTTAAATAAAAGATTAAAGAGTGTAAATCATGATCTATAATTATATAAAAAATACTATAGACTAAACAAAGGCTTATAATACAAAAAGTAACTTGAATCATCATCTATTTCTAACAACATAGTATTAGTTTCAACATTTTTTTTGAAAAGATTAAAGAGTATGCAACATGGTTAATAATCTCAATAATTATGTGAAGCTAACAAAAGGATTATAGAAAAATATGAGAATTAATAATGAAAGTGGAATATTATTACATAGAACACCACTCTCTCTTTATATATTAACAAAGTACATAAGGCAAAATGCACAAAATACAATCTTCAAACTCTTAAGAAAGGTAATTGCTAAGGTAATCCAATGCTTAAAAAAACTAGCTTCTAAAGCTCTGTATATGATCTAGATCCATTTTTTGTTTTTCCATTTTACAGCTACTTATAACCCAACAAAATATTCACTGTGAGTCTCTACCACCTACCCAGGGTTTAACTGCTTATCTACAATTTTTGGATTTGAGAAACTACATGTCATTAGAGCTAAACCACTTAGGACTAATTTTATTATTTTTTCTAAATATCCCTCTTATTCTATTTTAAATTTTGATCCTCATTTGTCTTTAACATGTAGTCTCCCTAAGCATGGACATGTGGAAGCTTCTATGGCCTTTTAGAGTTGCTAAGACTCTTTCCTACTCTTTACTTAGCTTTTAGTTTTAATGGATCTTGGAGGTTATGCACCATCAGATCCATAGATCCCAACTGAGCCATTAATCCTTTTCTTGTTATCTGCAAGCTACATGTGGAAGCTTTTTATAGGTTAGGAGGTCTTTGATATTTGAATTGGTTCTAAGGAGCACAATGGTGACACACGAATACCCTTTGCATGCTTCATACTCTCTTACTACCTTTTGAATCAAAGTAAAATGTTTTTACCCATGTGTCAGTCTCACACTCAATGAAGGCTTGTAAAAACTATTTTTACTTTGAGGGAGTACTAAAGTGACACATGGGATTAATCTATGTTCATTTAAATCTTCAATCCTTTTTCTAAGATTTATCAAAAGGGGACTCCATGAAGCTTAGTACCTACTACTCAACTCATGGTTGGGACTTTTACTTTTATAAAAGGGATCCCTATTGCACCACATGTTCATCGTGCACAAGCTAAAGGCTCCTTTTCATTCCTTTGAGCTAGAAATAACATTGTAATGATATGTGGATACCCTCCATGTTTATCTATATACTTAGGTTATTCTAGCCCCAAAACTTAGAACATTGATATGGTACTTATCAAAAATAAAATGAGAGTCTCCAAAAAAATAAAACTTTTTAGAAAATAATTATATAGTTTATGGTGACTCACCAAGGGATCTATGCCTACATGAAATAATCCCTAGCCTTGCTCAACCAAAAAAAATATGCCCAAAATTATGGTTCCTATCATTATTCCCTTAGATATTTTGTAGTAACATCTAGTACCCAATCCATTCTACCTCTATTAGGTACTCCCACTTCTATAGAGATTAAAAATCTATATCTATTTTGATGATCTCCTTATGGGAAAAGGATTGGAGACCTTGCACCATGGAATGCAACTAGTACTCTAGTTTGGTCATTGGAGCCAAAACTGACTCCACCTCAATGACACTAAAAGAGTCACTCAAAGACTAAAAAATAATTTGATCATTTTTCTTTTCAACTTGTAGATTTTGTATCTGGTCTCCCATCAAGACAGTGGTGTCATTAGGGAAAGGGGAAGGGAGTCCTAGCTGTACCAAGCCTTTAATGTGCCCTTTCATTCCTTTGACCCCTTTCTTTAAGATATTTAGTAGATTATTGCATTTTAAAGTGTCTTTATTATAGCTCAAAATCTCATTGACCTTCCTTGTGACTATCCTCCTATCAGTGACTCTAGCTACCTGAAGGGTCTCTTCTATCACATCATATAATTTTTGAATCAACACCTATGATTTAGAAACCTTAGCTGAGACTGATAATAGGATCTTCTCGATAGAGGACTCCACCCTTAAGAATAATTTTTGTGCATCAAATATGAATCAAGTGTAGGCCTAAGCTGGGTAACATTGGTAGAGATCCTTTGGTAGCAATAAACATAGAGCCCCCTTACCATCTTGATAATACCTATTACCTTAGGTTATTATGCTAACTATTGGGTCAACTAGGTGGCCTTATCTTCTACTACCTTGTACCTGACCTACAAGCTAGTCCTTTTTACCACTATAGCAATTAGTTTTTGTTGAAGTGATGATGTTTTTATTGCCTTATCACTACTTTTCTTCTCTAAGAGCCTCTTCTCTTGCTCTAAAATGTAGGTAGATGCCTTGATTGAATTAAGCTCTTTTTGGAGTGTGGTTATTTTTTCCTCTAAAGTCTTCAAAACTTCTCTAGATATTTCCCCTTTTAGGTCCCTATTAAGTTGGGCAATTTCTTTAACGTTAGCCTTAAGCTCTAGGCTTAAACAACTTATTGTGTTTTGGGCTTGAGTTAAGCCCAATTTTCTTTCTAGATCTGATTTGAGATTTTAAAATAATATTTGGCCACCATAACATTAGTCTAATTCATTAGCTCCACTTTATTTTATGTCCAAAACTAAGTTAGGTCCATCACCACTACACTCATTGTATAATCCTCAAGATACATTTGCTCGAGTGGCTTGCTCACGTTAGGGACCATGTAGGAGATAGTGATGGAATGTTTTTTGTGGTCATAAAAATACCACATCTACTATGTGGTCATATACTTCATCTCTTTATTACTCTATAAACACTCTTTTCTACTCTTTTGGACCTAGATGTTAGTTTCTCACTTAGCTCCAAGTAAACATTTTTCTTGTTGGTTAAGAATAATAAGACCCAAATTATCTTTAAACTTTATGGCCTCCACAAGTGAGAATTAATGACTTTCCTAGCTTACATCAAGTCATCAAAAAAATAAATCTTTGAGATTATTTATTCAAAATTCAAAATATTAACATTAAAGACTTCTTAGAATCAAATGTGACCAATCAAGGGATATATATCCTCTGATCTTTGTGATGATCACAATTTAAGAAAGAAGTTGAATAGAGGAATCAGTAGAAGAAGTTGGTGAACATGAAAGTAAGAACTATTTGTTAGCTTTGACATTGGAGGATATTTTTTGAAACTTTGATCCCACTGAGTATACCAAAAAAACTATTGATGCTTAATTTTGTAACTAATCACCAAAGTTATGGGAAGTTTTAAAGATGTGGGACTTGACCCTCGAAACAACCTATAGATTTTAAATAAACTAGCTCTTCTCTTGGGGTTTGGTGCAAAGGGAGAGAAAAAAATGCATAAAATTATTATTTAAGCTACTAAGGAAATACTCCAAGATTGGATTCCTTTATTGAACAACACAGTGAAGAGTCCTAATAGATTTTATTGAAATATTAAAGAGCATAAAGCATGATCAATAATTATATAAAAGACTATAGACCAACCAAAGGCTTATAATAGAAAAATTAACTTGAATCATCATCTATTTCTAACAACACATTATTAGTTTCAACATTTTTTCCTAAAAAGATTAAAGAGTATGCAACATGGTTAATAATCTCAGTAATTAAGTGAAGCTGACAAACGGCTTATAATAGAAGATGAGAAAAAAATAATGAAAGTGAACTATTATTTCACATAACACCACTCTCTCTTTATATATGAACAAAGTACATAAGGCAAAATGCACAAAATACAATATTCAAACTCTCAAGAAAGGCAACTGCTAAGGAAGTCCAATGCTTCCAAAAACTAGCTTCTAAAACTTTGTATATGATCTAGATCCTTTTTTCATTTTCCCATTTCACAAATAATTATATCCCAACAAAATATCCACTATGATTCTCTACCACCTACCTGAGGTCTAACCATTTGTCTACAATTTTTAGATCTGAGAAACTATATGTTGTTGGAGTTAAACCACTTGGGGCTAATTTTTGTTATTTTTACTAACTATCCTTCTCATTCTATTTTAATTGTTGATCCTCATTTATCTTTAACATGTAGTCTTCCTAAACATGGACACATGGAAGCTTCCATGGCCTTTTAGATTTTTTGAGACTCTTTCCTACTCTTTACTTAGCTTTTAGTTTTAACAGCTCTTGGAGGTTCTACACCATCGGATCCATAGATCCCAACCAAGCTATTGATCCTTTCCTACTATCTACAAGATACACATGGAAGATTTTCGCAATTTGGGAGGTATTTGATAGTTTCCTTGGCTCTAAGGAACACAATGGTGACATGTGGATACCCTCTACATGGTTCATACTCTCCTACTACCTTTTGACTCAAACTCAAATGTTGTTTACCTGCATGTCAGTCTCACACTCAATAGAGGCTTGTAAAAACTCTTTTTTATTTGAGAGAGAATTGAGGTGACACATGGAATTAATCCATGTTCATTTGAATCTCAAATCCTTTTTCTAAGCTTTATCAAAAGGGGACTCCATGAAGCTTAGTTCATATCACTTGACTCATTGTTGAGACTTTTACTTTTATAAAAGGGACCACTATTGCACCATATGTTTAGAATGTTTAAGATAAAGGATCATTTTCATTCCTTTGAGCTATAAATAGTTTTGAAGTGATGTGTGGATATCCTCCATGTTTAGTTCTATACTTAGGTTATTTCAGCCCCAAAACTTATAACATTGATATGGTACTTATCAAAAAGAAAATGAGAGTCTTGAGAAAAAACAAAACTTTGTAGAAAATGATTTTATAGCTTATGGTGACTCACCAAGGGATCCGTGCCTACATAGAATAATCCCTAGCCTTTCTTGACCAAAAAAAATGCCCAAAATTATGGTTCACATCACTATTCCCTTAGATATTTTGTAGTGATGTCTAGTACCCTATTCATTTTACCTATATTGGGTACTCTCACTTTTGTAGAGCTTGAAAAACTCTATCTAGTTTGATGATTTCCTTATGGGAAAAGGATTGGAGACCTTGGATCATGGAATGCAACTAATACTCCAATTTGGTCATTATATCTAAAATTGACTCCACCTTAATGATGCTAGAAGAGCCACTCAAAGACTAAAAATAGTCTGATCATTTTGCTTTTTGACTAGTAGATTTTATGTCTAGTATTCCATCAAGATAGTGGTATCATTGGGGAAAGGGGAAGGAAGTCCTAGATGAACCAATCCTTCAATGTTCCCTTTCATTCCTTTAACCCCTTCCTTTAAGAGATTTAGTAGATTATTGCATTTTAAATCAACTTTATTGCATTTTAGAATCTCACTAACCTTCCTTGTAACTATCCTCCTGTCGATGACTCCAGCTACCTAAAGGGTCTCTTATGTCACATAATATAATTTTTGAATCAACATATGTGATTTAGGAACCTTAGTTGAGATCGATAATATGATCTTCTCAACTAAGGACTCCACCCTTAAGTATAATTTTTGTGCATCAAATATGAATTTGAGTGCATGCCTGAACTGGGTAACATCAGTTGAGATCCTTTTGTAGCAAGAAACAAATATCCCCCTTACCATCTTGACAATACCTATTTCTTTAGGTTATTTTTCTAATTTTTGGGTCAACTGGGTGGCCTTATCTTATTTGCCTTGTACCTGACCTGTAAGCTAGTCATTTCTACCACTACATCACTTAGCTTCTATTGAATCTATGATGCCTTTGTTTCCTTATCACTAATCTACTTCTCTAAGAGATTCTTATCTTCTTATAAAAGGTAGGTAGATCCTTGATTGAATTAATATCCTTTTGGAGTGTGGTCTTTCTTTCAATTGAAGTCTTCAAAACTTATTTGGATATTACCCCTTTTAAGTCCCTATTGAGTTGGGTAATTTCTTTGTCTTTAGACTTAAGCTCTAGGATTAAGTGATTTACTATGTTTTGGGCTTGAATTAAGCCCAATTTTTCTTTTTGGAGCTAATTTGAGATTTTCAAATAAGATGTGGCTACCATAGTAGTAATCTCATTCATTAGCTCCACTTTGTCCTATGGCCTAAATTGAGTTAGGTCCATTACCACTGCACTCATTATATAATCCTTAGGCTACATTTTCTCAAGTGTCTTTCTCACGTTAGGGACCATATGGGTGAAAATGAGAGAATGATGCTTGTGGTCATAAAAAGACTACATCTACTATGTGGCCATAAACTTCATCTCTTTGTTCCTCTACAAACACTCTTTGCTGCTCTTCTGGACCTAGATGTTAGTTCCTCACTCAGCACTGAGTAAACACTTTTCTTGTTGGTGAAGAATAATGAGGCCCAAATTATCTTTAAACTTCATGGCCTCTGCAAGCAAATATTAATGATTTTTATTGATGGTTAGTCATGTCTTATTAAAACTTACATCAAATCACCAAAAAAACAAATATTTGAGATTCTCAATTCAAAATTCAAAATTTTAACATTAAAGACTTCTTAGAATTAAATGTGACCAATAAAAGTACATATATCCTCTAATATTTATGATGATCACAAGAGAAGAAAGAATTTGTATAGAGGAATCAATAGAAGAAGTTGGTGAACATGAAGGTAATAACTATTTGTTAGCTTTGACATCGGAAGATCCTTTTAGAAAATTTGATCCCACTAGGCATGCTAGAAAAACTATTGATGCTTAATTTTGTAGCTAATCACCAAAGTTGTGGGAAGTTTCAAAGATGTGGGACTTGACCCTCGAAATAACCTCTAGATTTTAAAGTTGTCTCTTCTCTTGGGGTTTGGTGTAAAGGGAGAAAAAATAATGCATAAAAATATTATTTAAGCTACTAAGGCGATAGGCCAAGATTGTATTCCTTTACTGAACAACACAATAAAGAGTACTAACAAAGTTTATTGAAATATTAAATAGCGTAAAGCATGATCAATAATTACATGAAAGACTATAGACTAATAAAATGCTTATAATAAAAAAATTAACTTGAATCATCATCTATTTCTAATAGCATGATATTAGTTTCAACATTTTTTCTTGAAAATATTAAAGAGTATGCAACATGGTTAATAATCTTAATAATTATGTATAGCTAACAAAAGGCTTATAGCAAAAGATGAGAAGCAATACTAAAAGCATACTATTGTTACATAGAACACCACTCTCTTTTTATATATAAACAAATTACATAAGGAAAAATGCACAAAGTGCAATCTTTAAACTTTTAAGAAAGGAACTAAGGCAATCCAATGCTTCCTAAAACTAAATTATAAAAATCTGTATATGATCTATATCCATTGTTTATTTTTCCATTTTATAGCTACTTATATCCCAACAAAATATCCACTGAGTCTCTACCACCTGCCTGAGGTCTAACCGCTTGTCTGAAATTTTTGGATTTGAGAAACTACATGCCATTGGAGGTGAACCACTTGGGGCTAATTTCTATTTTTTTGCTAACTATCCCTCTCATTCTATTTTAATTATTGATCCTCATTTGTATTTAAAATGTAGTCTCCCCAAACATGGACATGTGGAAGCTTCCACAGACTTTTACAGTGGTTGAGACTCTTTCCTACTCTTTACTTAGCTTTTAGTTTTAATGGCTCTTGGAGTTTCTACACCATCAGATCCATAGATCCCAACTAAGCCATTGATCCTTTTCCTATTATCCACAAGCTACATGTGGAATATTTTTACAATCTGGGAGGTCTTTGATATTTTCCTTTGATCTAAAGAGTGTAGTGGTGACATGTGGATACCCTCCATGTGCTTCATACTCTCATGTTGCCTTTTGACTCAAAGTAAAATACTATTTACCCATGTGTCATTATTATGATTAATGGAGGCTTGTAAAAACTCTTTTTTATTTGAGAGAGTGTCGAGGTGACACGTGACAATAATCCATGTTCATTTGAATCTTGAAGCCTTTTTCTAAGCTTTATAAAAATGGGACTCCATGAATATTAGTGTCTACCCCTCAACTCACTATTGGGACTTTTAATTTTATAAAAGGGATTGGCATTGCACCATGTGTTCATGCACAAGCTAAAGGATCCTTTTCATTCCTTTGAGCTAGAAATAACACCAAAGCAAAACATGGATACCCTCTGTGTTTAGCTCTATACTTAGGTTATTTTGGCCTTGAAATTTAGAATGTTTCTATGGTACTTATCAAAAATAAAATGAGAGTCCTAATAAAAAACAAAACATTGTAGAAAATAATTCTACAATTACAATTTAAAAAATTTAATGATTGATTTAGAATATTGATCATGTATACTTTCCACTTATTTCAAATAAAAATATACTTACACATAGTAAACCCAGATAAGTATCATTTATCCTTGGTATCTTAATCAATTGAACATGTTTCAAATTCAATACTTTTTACATTTATCATATCCTTATATTATATTTCAAAATATTCATTTATCCAAGTTTATAATCAATTAGCCTGATATAGATTTGTTTATCACCCTTGTGATTGAAATATTTATATATTATTAACCCTATCCCCACTCATTTATAAATTTAGGGTTAAAACTTGGGCTTATCTTGAATTTAATCCCTCACAAGCAACTTATTTCAGAATTATAACAACATACACCATGCAAATTATCCTTCTTATGGGGCATATGGATTACATATGCACTCCAATTTTACAAATATTTGAGCAAAAGTTTACATATAAAAAAATTCAAATTTTTAAAAAGTTTAAATTAACATTTTAAATAATAAAGGGGTTATGCCATTGGTTCATGTACTATTATCTTTTCTATTTATCAATAAACTAGTTTTCGATAAGTTACAGTTCAAATCTAGATCCATCTATAGCACTATGGTACATATTTGTCAAGTGGACCACATTTTATCTTAGTTACATTCAATATGTTGATTTTAATTTAATAATCCATGTATTCACTCCCACCTATTTTTTTTAGTTATGTAATTGAGCCATGCTTGATATTAATGACACTCCACATCTTGGATGGACTTTAGTGAATGAAGTACTAGTTTCCCCTCTTTTTGTATTCTTTCTCTTATATTTTAGTGGCACTTGATGGGTATCAACATTACCTATTATAATATCACTCTTCACAATTGGAATCATATCCTTGTTTAAATCAAAATATTCACTCATCGAGACTTGATCACTCTCAATTTTTTGATAAGTTAAAATCCTAAGAGTTGGCATGGTTAAGGTTTAGTTACACCAAATGGCATACCAATCATCATATTCACACTTTAAAATTTTCTTTTCTCCCTAGACAAGAATTAATCAATTTTTAAATTACTTTATCTCCACTTGGGTTAGCTAATAACCCAAGACATCAAACACCTTCTTTGAAGACAAAGTGTGTCTCTACACTCAGGGTTATCTATCCCTATCCTTTACTCTATAAATTTCACTTTTTACATCAATATAATAAAGGAGGGAGGGGAAATGTATAAAAAAATTAGTCAATAAAGTTTTGACCATGATTATTATTAACAGCCCTACCTTAGTCTTTTCACCATTTCTTTGACAAAAATCATTATAAAAACATTCATTATCTTAAAAATATTGGTAAAATAACATGTAAACATTTATATTTTATTTGTATTATACTAAAAAACCATTCATATCAAGTTTTATGATATTTTAATATTTTGGGACAATATCGCACAAGGTGGATAGGACAACAATGTGATAATGGCCCCTAGTACACCCCTTCCCTCTTACCTCCAACATACACTTTTTTAAATTGAGATGTTTAGTAATGGATATGCTAATATTTTAATAATATTAGCTCTTGAATATATTTGAAATATTATTCTAAAAAATAACATCAAAACCAATCAATTCATTACATATCAATCATTTGGAAATCTAATTTTAAAAGCATTCTATCTTGAGCAAAAAAATGTTTTTTCCTGATTTCAATTATGCCACTTTCTTAGAGTCATAGGTCAATTTTAATAATATTTTATTTTAGGTCAAGGGTTTATATTTTCAATCATTCTAATAAATATTCTAGTTTAATTCATTATATATTTCTTACTTCCCCAAAAGGAAGATTTACATTAGCCTAAGGCCATTTGGGCTATGTAGGCAACACTTAGTCAACAAGGGGTTTTTAAAGGATAACTTAGCCAATCCCACTTCCCCTAATTTTCATTTTTTATTTTCATCTCTTTTTTTTACTTTTACAGGACTAGGGCATCAACTTTATGGGTATTCCATGTATGTATTCAACCCCCACATAGAGTTAGGAAAACACCTGTAGGCAACCACCCACTCTCTAACTAAATTTATACCATATGGTCAATAGGGAAACGTAGTTGAAACTTACATATACATACTACAACCTTGTCCTCATAGTGCACCCTTGTCCCTATACCATATAACCTTCTAAATTTTGTAGTGACATGATCTTGAGTCTGATCTAATTGTTTTTAAATCATGACACTACCTCTACATGTAACAAATAATAGCTTTTAAGCTAAATTTATATATTTCCACATTTTAATTTACTATTTTATAGCTCAAATTTATATTTTTACTTTATTTTATTTATTATATACCATTTTACATTATTTTATATATTTTCTTCCTAATTAATTGATTAATTCTAATTAATTATAAGGTAAATAACATTATAATGACCAAATTTTACTCCTTAAAATAAATGTTATCTTCAATAGAAATAATGCATTCATTGTTTACTCATCATGAGTATAAATTAATACTAAATGGAATGTATAGATGACTCTAATGGAAATTATAAGAGCTTACAATTTTTCTCTACCCCTCGTGGTTTACGTTTAATGATTATACCATGTTCACACTATTTTTCCATTTAAGAATGGTTTTTATTAAGGGATGCATCCATACATGTGAATTTTTAGAGTGTGGGTGAAAAAAAAATAGTGAAATAAGTACTATATTGTGTTTACACACATATCTAGAAGTGGATGCAAATTCAATTTATTGATTGGATGTTTAATTCAAAAGTTGTGATTTATAATGACCAAATTTCTTTGCCTAAACCAATTTTTGGTTAATAGATAAATAGTTAAAATATTTTTTCCTCATAAATAATGGAAGATAATATTATTACGGATTCATATATAAGTAATATATTCAACAATAAGAGATTATTTCTCATATCTGCCCTTCATAGTTTGTGTGTAATGGCTACACAAAGTTCACATTATTTTATCATTTGATAAAGAAAAGTTTATATTAAGGGATGCATCCATATACATGAAAATTTAGAGTGTGATGGAATATATATAGTTTATTTAGGCCTATTTATTATTTATATTCTCATTTATATGTATGCACCAGACAGTTCTTTATTTGAGTGCATGTTTCAAATGTTACATGTTATATTGATCAACTTTTGCTCCCTAAAGAAATTTTTGGATGTGAGATATAATATGATTAAATAATTTCCTCATGATTAATATAATATAATCCCATTTTAAATTTTATATTAATCCCACCTAAAAATTCATGATCTTACAATTCATTTCTACTACTCATGGTTTGTGCATAATGATGGTGTAAAGTTCACATTATTTTTTCCTTTAAGAATGAAAAATTTATTTTAATTTATGCAGCCAACAATGTTAAATTTTTGATTTAAATGGATAAAAAATAGTTTTTTAAATACTAGATCACATTTATAACCCCATTTATACATGACTACAAATTTAATTTTTTTATTGTGTGTGGTTCAAAAGTTACACATAATACTAAACAAATTTTACTACATAAAGTATGTTTCATGTGTGAGGGAAAATATGTTTCATTTTATAAATCATAATAATTATAATATAATAATAATCAATATGTATATAATACTCTATATTACAATAATAATATATTGCAATTTATATCTATCCCTTATTGTTTGTGTGCACTTACTATGTGAATTTTGCACTATTTTTCCCATTAAGAATTACAAGTTTATCCTAATGGAAGCATCCATCCATGTGTATGTTTTGATTTTAAATGTTAAAAAGTATTTTATTAATACCATTATTTAAAATATGTGCCCATTTAGATGTTAAATCAAAGTCTATTATTGATTTGGTGTGCAATTAAAAAGTTATGCATTATACTAACAAAATTTTGCTCCCTAAAGTAAGTTTTGGTTGTAAGAGAAAATATGTCATGATTTCATTCTCATCATGAGTGGAGTATAATACTATTGTTAATTCATATATGGTTATCACATGAAACCATGTGAGTTTATAATCCATATCTATTCCACCTAATCTATATGTAATGATTACATAAAGTTCACATTATTTTACCATTCAAAATGACCATTTTGTCTTAAGGGACATGTCCATCCATTTTAATGTTTTGAGTGTGGAGGAATATGGATATAATACAATGGTTTTTTTAAAAATATACACCCATATATATGTTATTACAAAGTCATTTTTTCAATTTATATTGTAATTAAAAAGATACATGTTATCCTAGCCAACCTTTTCTTCCTATTTTATTAAATTTTTGAAAACTAAGGAAATAGTTCTCTAAATGTGACAAACTTTTGTGAAAAATTAGAAATTATATATATATATATATATATATATATATATATATATATATATATATATATAATTTTAATTTTTCACAAAAGTTTGTCATATATATATATATATATATATATATATATATATATATATATATATATATATATATATGGCACAAACCAATTTGGAACTTTAAAAATATGCAAATATGTTAAAAATAAAAAGTATAGAAGAGAAAGTTAAACTTATTTAATAACTAAGATGTATATTGTTTCTAGATATGAGACTAACAATAAATATGTGTAGCCTAAGTGTAGACTCGTAACAGGAACTGGTAGAGTTCTTGTATAATATTGATGGAACTAGACAATAGTGGGTGGTTCTATTATCTAAATAGGGTGGATCTATCTATTAGGTGGCATATATTTGAAACTTATATTTATGTTTGACTTCATCTATGTGTTATGTATACTATGTAAGAGATTTTGATTTGATGTGGGGACCACTATGTAACTTATTTTCACTTGAAACCCTAGTTGAATGCAATCATAAAATAAAAATTGGTTATTAGTTTAGGTTTTAGATGACCTCAACACCCCCTTTGTTGAGTAATACCTACATATTAGTACTCTGAATAAGGATCAAACTCCATATATTAATCTTAAGCTACAATGGTGTCTGTGAAATATTGGTACAAAATGCTGAATCTTGGTATAATCTTAGTGTAATTAAGTGATGTAAAAGTGAATTACGACATTAGATTAGAAATAATATGATTGTATGTAATTAGAATTACGATAAATAGGAAATTTTATCTCCATGTGTAATTATAATTATAGTGATTTTCTATTGAGGTATGTTCCTATTGTTTGTGTTAAGGCATTGATGTTATCATTGATGTCAAGGTCAAGATGGATGTCATAAATGTCAAGGTCAAATTTGGTGTCATGCATGATGAAGTTGTATGTGACAAGGAAGTCTTATGACAAGAGAGAATTTGAATACAAACTATTGTCTCTCTATTTAGATATAATTTAAATTCAACGTGGTAATTTTTATGAGGTTGATGACATGTTTTAATGTCAAGTTCAAGATATAAGGTCAAGATAAAGATACAAGGTAAGCATACTATTGAGCACTAGTCTTGAGGAGTATTTTCATATCATGATCCTATTGAGAGTAGTTTTGTATTCAAATAATTCTAATTGAATAATTTTCTTGGTTTATATCATGGAGATTTAGCTTGTTTGAGTTCAAGTATTTGAGTAATAGGTGTCTTGAGAAGCTTAATCTAGCCTTGTGGGAAGGTGTATGCATGAATCATAGTGAAGCTTGGTAAATTATGTCAGTATAGGCATGAGATATTTTACAAATTTGTGTAATCATGAAAATTATGAAAATAAGTCTTCAAAAAAGTTCCAAGTTTAGTTTTGAGGCTTATTCATTGCATGAAGAGACTTAGTGAGAAGACATAGGCTTGGTAGCATGTTGAAGTGAGAAGTATAAGGCTTGTGAGAGGAAGATTGGTAGTATTTGAGAATTTTGTGAGGTTTTGAGAGTATTTAAAGAGATTTTAAGGTGTGTTCAAGGTCTAAGTGTGGCTTATAGGTATAGGCCTTATGTGTAAAGAGACCTAGTGTGGCCTAATGAGGGGTTAAGTTAAGTTTCCAAGATGTTAGAGATCATGTGATATTTTAAATATTTTTGAGAGGTTGGTTCAATTTTTTTGGTGAATTTTAAGGCCTTGAGTTGAATAAGAAAGCATGAAATGTGGTTTTGAGGTTTTCTATGTGCATAAAATGAAGGGTTCTCAACCTGATAGGGAATTTCATGTGTTCATTGGCATGTGTAACCTTTGAAATATATCCTAAAATTTTGATGTATATTTGGTAACTTTCCTAGGTGTCTTTTCCTAACATTAGTTTTGTATTTTAGAGCCAATCCTTTATGAACAATTACTAATAATAGAAATAGGTTTTTAGTGCTCTAAAACCCTCATAGTGACCTGATATAGAAGATATTGATATAAATGTATTTTAATGAATTATATGACCTAATTATATGATTTTATCATGTATAATACTCTTCTAGTTACCTCCAAGTGGCATTGGTCTGATAGATGAGTGAGTGGACCCTATAATAAGTAGAGTTGATTGAGTCAAATTTACTAAGTCAATGTAGTTTTAAGCCCAAGACTTATTTATTATACCCATGGTAGTTTTTTATCAAGTTAAAAAATTCAAATATGCTAAAGTGGTCATGGAAGTTGACTTATCTCTAAAAAGGCCTAGTGAGAAAGATAGTGATAAAAATAGGCAGAAGTGGGAATGAGATTAGGGATGTGTTGCTATGTATTAGGGATGGATATAATTACACTAGGTTGTTTTTAAATACCTATAACACATATAAATTATGGATATTTTTTTAAAGAATATTGTGTATGATATAAAGTTACTCTCAAATTGACTTGTCTAACATAGTGAGGTTTGTGTATAGTAAAGCTAGAAGATTGGTTTGTAAGACCAATATTGCTATTTTATCCTATAATATATTTATTATAATTTGATTTGAGTATGATTAAGTATCATATAAATCCATTTTAATTTCATGATAGTGATTCTATAGGTGTTGTAAGTCATTATTTTTATGACTATGTTTTAAATTCTTTGATACTTTTGAATAGTCATCTAACAGGATGAGAATGAGGTGATTTGACCAGAGTTGAAGAGTATAATGCACATGAAGATTTTATGAGGGTATATAAGGTTATTATGAGTGTATTTATAGTCATTAAATGTTCCTATATAAATTTTTGTGGTTAAATGATCATGACTGAGTTTTGAAGCTAGTTGGCAATTCTAAGTGGTCATGTTGTAAGAGTGAATTAGAGGCTTTAAGCCTTCTATTTCAGTTTTTAAATAACATGGTGATAGTCCTAATTGCATTAATTTTATATTAATATTATTTAATTGTATTTTTTTTTATCAAATTGGTTGTATGCTTCAATTTTGTTGGTAGATTTTCTGGTAGTAAGAAGGCATAATTATGAATAGACCTAATGGTGTGGTTCAAGAAGTAAAATGAATTAAATGGTGTTGGGGACCTAAGATGAGATTAAAATGGGTATAATTGAATCATTTTTTAATTTTTTCATCAATTTTTTGAGACTCAATATGTGTCAAGTAGGTCAAGGTGAAACGTGTGCTTTGAGAAGGCCTAATTGTATTCGGTCTCTATTTAGGCCTAATGGTGTTTTTGGTCCTTATGATTGGTGATCAACCTATGCAGTGGTTGTTTCTCCTATGAAAAATGGTTTTTTATTTATTAAATGTATTATACAATTATTTATATTTTCTTGTCTAACCAATGTATGTGAGATCAAGAGTCAAGTATAAGAAGAAGGTCTAATAGGCCTAATTTGAGTAGTTAATATAGTAAGGGGATACACGAATAACATAAAAGTTTAGAAAAAAGATATATGGATTTAAATAAAATAATATATGTGTTTTTAATATTTAATTAAGTTATAATCGTGATTTTATAGATGATGATCAATGTCACATGACCTAAATCTATCAAAAAGAGGGCTAGTTAAGTGAAGAAGACTTATAGGTTGTTTGAGAGAGATATAAGAGTGTAAAGAGCAAAAGAAGGTGATAATAATCAGTTAAGTGATAAATAGGTGTTAAAAGGTGATAAAATGTTCTATGTGTTTTATTTTTTACTAAGTTACCTAGGGGGTTGGTACCTCCTTGCATGTTGGTGCTTGCTAAAGGCCTAATTGAGTTGGTGCTTGACTAGTGAGGGATTAGTTATCCTTGTGGGGTTGGTGCATCATAAAATATTGATTAATTACTTATAATACTATATTAAAATATTTATTTAAATAATTTTTAACCCCCATTAGGGTTTCCCACATATTTACTGTCTTCATATGTTGTATGCTTATGTGGATGATTGTTTATGCATTGGTTGATGTATTTGTTTGAATGAATGCTTCATGAATGATAAGTGAAAATAAATGATTATTTTAAGGGAAATAATTAACCCCCCATTGGATATGATTCCAATAATTATTATTAGATAAGGTACTTTGAAGTATTCCTAATAACCTAAAGGACATCCTAAATAAGTAAAGATGACTACTTAAACACAAAGTGGTTCTCTACAACTAAGGTTCCATTGTTGAATAGATATAATTATGATTTTTGGAGTGTTAGGATGAGAAAATATTTTATATCTCAAGGTCATGATGTTTGGAAATTAGTTTTGGATGGATATACTTCATCCTCTATTCCCCTACATATGTGGAAAATAAGAAAGCTAGTGACAATAATTCAAAAGTAATGAATGTTAATCTTTGTGGCCTATCATAGGTAGAGCTTGTGAAGGTGATACAATATGTGTCTACCAAAGAGATTTGGAAAAAGTTAAATACTATCCATGAGGGATAATACAAGGTGAATTTGGCTATAAACCCATAGAAGATAGTTTGAAAGCCTAGGGATGAATGAGGATGAGACCATTGCAACCTATTTGTTGAGGGTTGATGAAGTGGTAAACATCATAAGAGGCCTAAGTGAAGCAGTGAAAGAGTATACTATTGTTCAAAAGTTATTGAGATCTCTAAATTATATGTTTTATTCTAAAGTGTCTTTTGTTGAAGAGTTGAAATATCTAGACAAGCTAGAGATGGATGGACTTCATGGCACCCTAACAACCTATGAGATGAGGACAATTGAAGGAAGATCTTCAAAGAAGGAAGATGAATTCAAGGTAGAAAAGAAGTTAAAGGAGAAGAATACACAAGGTAATAAATTAAAATATAATTGTTATTATTATATTGATGATGGTGATTATTTGATAGCTATGTTTACAAGAAAGTTGAAAACTAGTTTAGGTAAATACAAGGGTAAGCTACCCTTCAAGTGCTTTAGTTGTGGATAAAGTGGATACTTTGCTAAAAAGTGCCCTCATAAGAATAATACAAAGGATGATGAATATAATGATTCAGGTCATGATGTTCATAATAATTATTATATGTCTCATAAAAGCAATAATTTTTTTAGAAAGTATGATGAAAAGAAGAAGTTTTTCAAGAAAAAAGAAGCTTTTACACCAAGGAAGATTACATCTAATCTAATGAGAGTGAGAGAAGTGACTCTAAGAGTTACCATGAAGGTCTTGGTCCTAATTTCATTAAATTTATATTTATGGATGGTGAAGCAAGCTATTCAAATCAAGAAGAGTCTATGTGGTTTAGTGGTATTGTTGGTGATTCAGATGAAGAAGAAGATGAAGTGAACTTTGAGGCTGAGTTGATGAATGCTCTAGAAGAACTAAAGATGGTGAAGAATAATAATAAGGTTATGAGGTCACATGTAAAATAATATTAGGATAAAATAAATTTATTTTAATGTATATTGAGAAACAACTCCAAGGAAGAAGAATAAATAGTCAAACAAGTGGAGACTCAAATTGAGATTGTGACTGCAGGCTTAAAGGCTAAAGAAGAAGAATGTGTCAGGTATGTAATTAAATTTTATTCCTTAAGAGATAATTTGGGTTAGGAATAAATTAAGGTGAAGTCATTTGTGAAGTTTAAAAATAGTACTAATGATCTAGAAAAAATTTTGAGTAGTCAAAATACTACTAATGACAAAATAGGTCTTGGTTTAAATGGAGACCAAAAGAAGAATACTAATGTGATCAAGGAGAAACAAACCTTAAATGTCAATGGTTTATTAATGAATTATGGCATTGGTATAATTAAGACTAATCATATTAGTTATCCTAATGATATAATATATGTTAATCCTCTAAATGGTTATTGTTATTCATGTAACCAATTTGGTCACATAGCAGGGCATTGTAGAAGACCCTCTTAGAATGAATATACATGGAACTATGAGGAGAATAATCAATCAAGGGATATGATTGAAGTTGTTTGTTATAATTTTCATGATATAGGACACATTTTAAGATATTATACTAGTAAATAAAGGGGAAATAATCAGTCAAGAGGTATGGGTAATGGTGTGTTTCCATCAAAAGGAATAATGTGTTTCAATTATCAAAAGGTTGGTCATATTGAAAAGTTTTGTAAGCATGGATTCTCAAGTAAAAACAAGAAGGTTGAGACCCATAAATTATAATAAATAAGATAAGATTGTGAATAGAAAACAAAGGTAGATAAGGTAAATGATGACAATTTTCTAAGTTCAAGTGGACTATTTACCATGGTGGAGCATAGTAAAGATATAAAGGAGTGTCAACAATTCTCTCTATCATCTTAGGTTATGGATGAAGGATTCAAGACAAATAAATAGACCAAGTTATAATTCTTTTCAAATGGAGATTGAATAGGTCAATCTAAAGAGGATATTCAAGTATAAGATGATCATGAAGAAATTTCAATCTAGTGAGGACATAGAGATATATGAATCTCCTAAGTTTATGTTATTTTAGTTTCCTATAGAAGAGGCAACTCCATTAGGATTCATAGAGGAACTCATCTAGTGAGCAAAATCATGGAGGATGCTTGGTATAAGGGGGAAATTTTTAGTTGTTTTATGATTTCAAAAAGAAGCTCAGTGTTGAGAAGTGGTTCATGTTAATTTAGAGATACTTTATCAAAAAGGAAGTTCTTTCTTTAGTTGTTGATAGTTTAGTGTTGTTAATATGTTGAGGTATGCATGAGATTAGGGGGATCATTTATGTGTGTTGAATTTTTTCCAAAGAGAGAGAATGATATTTTTTGAAGAGAAAATGTGTACTTTCAGCTATCTTAGGTCTAAGGATCAGATAGTTTTCAAGAGATGAACCTTTTTCATTAATGTTAAAGGGGGAGAAATTTCTAGTTTGGGAGAAAGGTCAGTTTCAAGAAGATCTAGCTTGGGGACATGAGAATGATCATCTTTATTTGAGTGTTTTCCATCAATGACAAAGAGGGATATTGTTGAGGTATGTTGTTATTGTTGGTGTTATGGCATTGATGTTGTCATTAATGTAAAGGTCAATATGGATGTCATTAATGTTAAGGTAAAAGTTGATGTGATGCATGATGAAGTGGTATGTGACAAGGAAGTCTTATGATAGGAGAGAATTTAAAGGAAACCTATTATCTCTCTATTGAGAGAGAATTTGAAGGCAACCTAGTAATTATTATGAGGTTGATGACATGTTTTAAAGTTAAGATATAAGGTCAAGATCAAGATATAAGGTAAGCATAATGTTAAGCACTAGTCTTGAGGATCATTGTCATATCATGATCATGTTGATATTAGTTTTGTATTTTATGGAATCTTGGTTGAAGAATTTTATTGGTTGATATCATTGATAGTTATCTTGTTTGATTTCAAGTCTTTGAGTACTAGGTGTCTTGAGAAGCCTAGTGTAACCTTGTGAGAAGGTGTATGCATGAAGCATAATGAAGCTTGGTGAATTGTGTTAGTAAAGGCATGAGATAGTGTATAGATTTGTGTAAGAATGATAATGAGGCAAATAAGTCTTCAGAAGAGTTCTAAGGTCAGTTTTGAGGCTTAGTCCTTGCATGAAGAGACCTAGTGAGAAAGCATAAGCTTGGTAGCATGTTGAGGTGAGTAGTTTGAGGCTTGTGAGAAGAAGATTGGTAGTGTGTGATCATGGTATGAGGTTTTATGACATGATTATGAGGCTTTTAGAGTAGTGAAATAGGTTTCAAGATGTGTTCAAAGTCTAAGTGTGCCTTACAAGTAAAGGCCTTATGTCTAAAGAGATCAAGTATGGCCTAATGAGGGGTCAAGTTTATTTTCTAAGATGTTATATCTCATGTGAGAATTTAAAAAGGTGTGATATGTGTGTTCAAGTTTTTTTTATGAATTTTGAGGTCCTAACTTGTACAAGAAAGCATGGAATGTGGTTTTGAGGTTTCCTATATACATAGAATAAAGGTTTCTCAACCTGATAAGGACTTTCATGTGCTTTTTGGCATGTGAAACCTTTTCATGAGATCCTACGAAGTTAATGTATGTATGGGAAGGGTATTAGGTGTATTTTATTGTCTTTAGTTTTGGATTCTAAGTGAAATCCTTTATGAATTATTGTTAAAAATAGAAATAGGTTTTTAGTACTCTAAATTCCTCATAGTGACCCAATATCAAATATATTGATATAAATGTCTTAGAACTAATTTTATGACATATTTTTATGATTAAAAAATGTATATTTCTCTCCCAAATACCTCTAGGTTTAATTATTCTAAGAGATGAGTGAGTGGACCCTATAGGAAAAGTTATGTTTCTCATAAATTTACTATAATGGGTAGAGTTGACCAAGTCAAAGTTGATACATGGATGGAGTTTTAAGATTTATAATTATTTATTATCAAATTGGTGGTTTATAATCAATTTATAGACTTTAAATATGCTAAACTGGTCATGAAATTTGACATATCGCTAAAAAGGCCTAGTGAGAAAGATAGTGAAAAAATAGGCAAAAGTGGGAATGAAATTAGGTATGTGTTGCCATCAATTAGGGATGGATGAAGTTGAATTGTTTTTTTATTTAATTCCTATGACATATATAAATAATGGAATTTTTTTTGAATAATCTTGTGTTTGATATAAAGTTGGTCTCAAACTGACTTGTCTAACATAGTGAGGTATGTGTACATTAAATCCCTGATATTGGTCTGTAAGACCAATATTATGATTTGATAATATAATATATTTATTTTAATTTTATTTTATGATTATTAAGGATCATATAAATTCATTTTAAGTTCATTATCATGATTCTACATGTGCTATAATTCATTATTTTTATGTCTATGTTTTGAACTATTTGACAATTCTGAGTAGTCATCTAGTAGCGATGAGAATGAGGTGATTTGCCTATATTTTAAGTGTATAATTCATATGAATATGTAATGAGGGTACCTTATGATATTTTTAGTGAATTTAGAGTCATTAAATTTTCCTATAAAAATGTTGGTTTTCAAAAGATCATGACCGAGTTTTGAAGCTAGTTAGTAGTTCTGAGTGGTCATATTGCAAGAGTGAGTTCGAAGCTTTAATCCTTGTGTTGAAGTGTTTCAATAAAATTAATATGACACTAATTTTATGTTTTTTTAATAAAATTGGTTGTATGTTTCATTTTTGGTTGGCATATTTTTTGGCAGTAAGAAGGCCTAATTATGATTAGACCTAATGGTGTTATTCAAGGATTAAAATTAACTAAATGGTGTTGGAGAGATAAGGTAAAATTATAAGTGGTATAATTTAAGTGTGTGTGAGATATTTAATTTATTTTTGGATACTCAAAATGTTCTAAGGAGGTCAAGATGAAATGTGTGCTTTGAGAAGGACTAATTGCATTAGGTCTCTATGAGGCCTAATGGTGGTTTTGGTCCTTATGAGTGGTGACTGACCTATGTAGTGGTTTTTATCCTATGAAACATGTTTTTTTATCTATCCCAATTATGATACAATTATGGATATTTTTTTTTTGACTAAGGTATGTGAAATAAAGAGTCAAGTATAAGAAGAAGGTCTAATAGGCCTATTTTGACTAGTTAATATATTGAGGGGATAAAAGTATGAAATAGAAGTTTTGAAACTAGGTATGGGGATTTAAAGACCATAAAAGTGGTCATTTTAATATTCCATTAAGTTATAATAGTGATTATATAGATTATTATCAAGGTCATATGATCTAAATCTATCAAGA
>JARHVA010005131.1:525000-537500 GCA_037957365.1 Torreya grandis | reverse complement strand
AAACATAAATAAATAATAACAAGAAAATAAGAATGAAAATTAAATCATCAAAACAAATCTAAACTGATTAAGATCTAAGTCAGATAAAACAAGAAAATGAAATAGACTAGTAAATAAATAACTCAAATTAGAAAATAGAAAATAATATAAAAATAATAAATATTAATCTAGAAATTAATTAAAATAGGAAATAAATCAAATAATGAATTATAAACTAAGTCTAACCATGAAAAAATTAGATCTACCTATATAGAAAATAAAAATTTAATTAAAATAGATAAAAAGGTAACTAAAAATATAAATAAAACTAACTAGAATAGAAAGTAAATCTAACCAAATAAAAATAAAATATGTGTAAAACTTTTGACAAGAATCATCTTATAGGTGTAAACTAAAATTTGTTGAGAAATAAATGAAATAATTCTAATTACAAACATGGTTTTCAAATGAGAATCGCATACAAATACCAAATTAATAATTTTTCATAAAATGTAAGGTATAATGTTAGGTATTGGGAGATATTATAAGATATTTGGTTAATGTATAACTAAAAATTAGTAATGTAAAACAAAAAATATTATGTTGTATTATCTATTACAAATTCATTCAAAATAATACAAATTTATAGGAAAGGTCTTTCCTATAATTATGGATATCATATATCCATCAATATTTCCACATATCCCTATGAATACTCCTAAACATATTAAATATGTATATGTTATGTTATATTGTTACATAAAAATATAACTCTAAACTATTGTATTCAACTAACTATCTAAATAACAATATAACTGTAATACTCACTTGCCATATGGTAAATAACAAACTAATAATTTACCCAATGCTAATATTAATGTCCAATACCCCCCCCCCCCCCCCCCCCCCCCCCCCCCCTTAGTTTTAACATGTTAAAACATATCTTGTTCTCTGACTATAGCATGTCATGTTTGTGTGTTTGTGATCTTCTCTTCAATTGTGTAGCATCAAGCTTGCAAAAAACTCATAGATGTGCTAACACACATTTCTCTAAAAGAATGTATTCTTATAAATGTATTTTATGGATGGATAAAACAACCATCTAGGCATGAACAAACATTTACATTTTGTTCATCCCCCACACTTATCCTCTGGTGGTTTTACCTACCTTCATCCAACAACCTTACCCAATTTGTTTTTCAAGTGTACCAATAACCTTTCACAATTAGTTTTTCAAGTTCACCAAAAAAATTACAATATTATTTATCTAGATTTATAAAAAACCTTACAAAATTCATTTTTTAGGTTCACCAATAGCCTTACACAAATAGTTTTTCACAAGTTTACCAATAACCTTTACATCATGATTGCTACAATACATTTTGATCAATATTCTACAATACTTCTACACAAGGGGTTGCATGGGATATACTCACAAGTGAACATGAATGAAACTCTATTATTATTACAAAATATACTAAAAAAATAAATGTATCTACCACACCACATAATTGAAAAACACATGAAACTAAAGAATAAGTTGCCCCATCGTTAGTGGCTAATGAGAGGCTTGAATGTATTTCATCCTCTAATGCCTCCAATCTCATATAGGTAGTTACTTACTCAGAACATTAGATGTTGAAGTTCAAATTTTACATATCATTTTTTATGACAAGATCCTCCACCCCCCCCCCCACTAATTTGGACATATGACTTATAAATTGGATGTTGGGGTCACCTGGAATTGCATCCATTACAAGGAGAAAATTTTGACTTTGATAATTATGACAATCCTAAAAATGAATCTTTTGACATTTTTATAATGACTTATTGACATAATCTTGACTAAACTCATAATCACACAAAACTCTAATTAATATAATCTTATGACTAAGTAAGCACTTTTACACTAAATATCTTTAAGTAAGACACTTAAATAACTACTTCTTATATTGATTAATTTTTTTATCAATCTAACTACTAAGGACACTTTTGAGTTTTTATATATATAAAAATATCCCTTTAACTTATTATTAAATAAGAAGGGATTATAAAAACTCATTAACACCTATCAGCTCAAACACTAAAGCTATAGAATTATATAAAAATACCAAACAAACTAAATACTTAGAACTTATGAACTAAGACTTTATACTTGTCTTCTTCCACTATGTAAAATATAGAAATATCTATAGCATTTATATCCTTGAGATAATAAAAAACATACAATACGATATCATGCTTGAGAGGATTCATGTTGGGAGTTAAACAGGTCCACTTGGATCAAGAGCTCAATGTTGGACAATGTGAATAATTTGCATACATATTCACATACATAATATGATCTACGCACAAAATGTTTCGACTCAAAGCATGAGATAAATCAGATAGTAAGGTCTCTAATTATTTAATGATCAATCTATAGCCATGTATTCATTAAAGACATGATAGATTATTTAATAAATAATCTACTAACTATGATGAGTTCTTCACGATCACCACCTTCAAATAGGGGTTTGAGAAAAAGAAATAAAATAATTCAAATCACTTGATGTAGACGGTTGGTGAAAGAGTGAACAATAAACCTGAGTTCACAAACTACAATGTCAAGATTGAGTAAAAATACTTGGATAGGAATCCCCATTGTTTGTGTAGACACCGCAAACGTGTCTGCACCTTGGTTCTCCCCCTTGGCCCTTTCTCCCACCTAGTCCTCCTTGGTCCCTAACCCACCTAGGTCTTATTAATTAGAAATTAACATCTATTTTTAATTAAATTAGGCCCCCTTTCCACCCTACCCTTGCCACCTTGGATCCTCCCTTGAATCCCTCCACCTTCCCCCTAGCATTTATTAGGCCAAATCTCACCATTATATCCCCCCTCGTCCATTTTGGCATCCTCATGACCATTCTGCCCATGACCCCTCGCTCGGCGGCGTGCAAGAGTGGGCAGAGGCTATTTTTAGCCTCTGTGCCCATCCTGCGACCACCGACGTTGGCGACTCTTCGGCCGACGTCGACAAAACTGCCGGCGTCGGCAGCCTTCATTATCCCCTTCTGCATCCGTTTCACCCCCTGGACTCTTGAGCTCGAAAACGGATTCTCTTGACGCTTTGGCTTGGATCTCTCCTCTGTCTTGACCTCGTGCAATAGCAGCAACAGGTGAAAAGGCCTTGGATCAGCATCTTCTCCTTGCAGCAACTCTTCTGTGGCTCCAGCAACATCTTCTTCTCTCTTCATTCAGCAAGCTAAAGGTAAGCTAGTCTGGGTTTTTTATTTCATTTTATTCATTCATCTATGTTCTATTGTCTTTTGCTCCCTCTGTCTTTCCCCCTTGAGAGGCTGCAAAGCCTTCTCAGGCCCCATCCTCTGTGAATCCTCCTCTTCCCTGTCCTCTGTGTCTCTTCCAACTTCCTCACCCCTCTGCCAAAAAGACCTTGCAACAGGTACCCAACCCGAACCAGGCCACTCCCCAATCCATCCAAACTTGTCCCCATTCAGTCTCAGACCCGTCCACAGTCCAGCAAGCAACCCAGACCCGACTACAGGCCACAACCTAGACCGACGCCGGTCACTTCCCCAACCGACGTCGGTAGGATAGCCGACGCCGGCAGATCAGATAACCGACGCCGGCGACATTTCCGACCTCGGCGACTGTCTTCAACCCAACAGCTCTTTCAGGTAATCATTTTGTTTTCTTCTTTCCTTTCTACTTCCTTTGTCATTTCTGTATTCTGGCATTCTGTCTTTTATCAGTCACTTCTTTCATCAAAACAGTGGGTTGACCTCCCTTAAGGAAGTTTTTACACTTCTGGGAACAAGCCTTTTGCTTGGCAACCCACTGCCTATCTGTCTAACATTTTTTTCTTGTCCTAGTTTCCTTTCTTCTTGCAGGTGTCATTCCTCCACAGCCAAAGAGGAGTGCTCACAAACGTCTGGATTTACGGTGCGCAATCTTTAGTCCAGGTACTTCCAAGCCTTGTCCATTACTTTCTTTTAGTTTCTTTCTTTTTAGTCTGAAAAGTGAAATTTGAGGTAGAAACAGTTTGATACAAAGCTAAGGAGATTGATGATTTGGTAGATACATGCTTGGATATTTAAAATAGAACTTCTCAAAAAATTACAGATGTATGATTAGGATGCAAAGTCATTAGAGTAGTGTATTCTTAAAATATAAAGATCGATAGTATTACATAAATTTATAATACCATGTGCATGTATAACATAAATACAATTTCTAATAGATTCACATGAATAATGAACACATGCAAACATCACTCAGGTCTGAATGTTTTAGCACATGGACATGGGTAAATGACATACTTGAAGACATGACTATGCACATGCTAAATGAAACTATAACAAGTAGAATGAATACCTTTTGGTTCACTAAATTACTTCATAGTAGTTTATATGTTTCTCTAAAATTTGTTAAAGGATTATAAATACTAAAATATCATTCTCATTGATAAGAATGACACTCATATCTGGAGAAACCATATCTTATAGTAGATTCACCCCTTCATAGTTTAATAGGCCATTAATATTTCTAATATAATACCACTATTTTGTAATGGGAGAGCTTATCAGATATTTGACTAATGTAGAACTAGAAATTAGTAATATAAAACACAAAATATTATGTTGTATTCTCTATTATAAATTCATTCAAAATAATTTAGATTTATAAGAAAGATCTTTCCTATAATTACAGAGATAAAATCTCCATATATCTCTCCAAATATTACTATGAATGTTCCCAACCATATTAAATCTATATACAATATGTTATATTGTTACATAATAATATAACTCTAAACAATTATATTTGACTAACTACCCAAATAACAATATAATCATAATATTAATTTACCATACCATAAATAACAAACTACTAATTTATCCAACGTAAATACTAATCCCCAAAATATGTATATGACTACATATGTGCATTATTTCAATCAAGTATATGAAGTTCTATGCATATGACTACATATGTGCATTATTTAAACATATTACTTAAACCATAAGATAAATCATTGTTTGGACTATTTGTGTGTTTCTTCCATTGTTATGTGTCTTCAATATCCTTATAAAGTAACTCTAATTTGAGGTAGTTATGATTTACGTTTTAACTACATTTAGTTTGTTTTATTTTTAAAGTTAATTTACTTTTAAAATTTAATTACTATATAATTAATCACTTTATAAATATAAAGTTTATAACGTAACTTTATATCTTTAACTTAAAATAAGTTCACACTATTAAATCAATAATATAGACCAATTCAAAAAATTTAATTGGGTGGGTAGATTTTTTGACTTGATTTGACAATTATTCAAATAATTATCTAGCTACACATAATAAATAATCAATAAATGTTAATGTTGAATTATCTAAACCCCTTAATAATATAATCCATAAAATATAATTTATCCAAATATATCTAATGATCAAAATTAAAAACTACATGAATATTGATTTTACTAAAAAAATATTTCAATGTAAGCATGCCATCAATGTCAAAATAGTATCAAAACTACATCTACCTAAAGAAGATCAAAATACCAAGTATTCATGAATGAACTAAAACAATATCTCAACAAAATTAACCACAAAGTCAAATATATCATAAACATCTCAATCATATTAATTGTGAGAAAAAAGCTCAATGAGTGTGGATCCTTTATCTATCTAGTATTTTATATATTTTATTGATGCAATGTGTAGCTCAATAATATTAGTTCCCCCATAGTCATCATTAACCTCAAGATTACTTTATTAAACACATGTGTCACCATGGCCTAACTCATAGGGAACTTACACATTTCTTACTAGAGGAAGTGGGTTTATCTAGTACATTTGAAGTGGATCTAGTAATCATAGCCAAAGAAGGATTTGGATTAGAAATATTAGGGTTAAACTTAGGAAATTAGGAAAAATGATCAAACACATAAAGATTATTTGGAATAGATTTAATTTTAGTATGCATTCATTAAAAAGATTTTATTGGAGTACATCTTCTATAAGGAAGAGATATACAGGGGCATGCCTTTGGGATTCTATGAGATACACAATGAAAATTAATATAATAGGATGGAATATTATCAAGAAATTAAAAAATATATGATCAGTTACATCAAAGTGTATATAAACATGAGTTACACTATGTAAATCCCTAGAAAAAGTGTTATTAGACATATGACCACAAAAAGGTATCCTAAAAGAACTATTCCATGAAAGAGTGTCATCACATAGATGTGCACTATCTCCCCAAACATTTATTCCTAAATTATGTGAATCTAGAGTCCACCCTAACCTTTTAAATTTGAAATAAGTTCAAATTAAAAACTTATAATCAAAATTTAAGCAATCAAAAATGCCTCAAAATCAAATGTTGACCATTTTATTTAAAATAATTAATCCACTAATAAGCCATTATAAATACTACCAAATATTTTTCCCAAATTCATAATATTCAAAAAAAACTCCAATCATATAAAAACATATTATCTCATACCAACTGGTCATATTCATGCATAAGATTTACACAAAAACAACATCTTTGCAAGTCTTTATCAGATTTTAAAACTGAGTGAAAATATAACATCATATTTGTCAAATGTGAATATCTCAATATCACCAAGAAACACTATGATAACCACCAATAGGAAATTTATCATAAGACACTCCCAAAGAACTTCAAAAACCAACACCCAAAAAGGCAGACAACATCTAATAACAAGGCATTATAAGAAGAAAACAAGAATTTTGCAACACTTTTATATATAAAATTAATTCATTCTCATGATATTTGTATGGAAATATAATATCTATATATCATTTGCATGAAAAATAAATTTTGAAAACCTTTTCATATCGAGCCACTAAAAATCAATTATTTGTGTTCTTCTATTTTGAAAAAACCTTATGCAATAGAAATAGTTAAAAAATATCCTTATAATATTTCCATTTATACCAACTCCAAAAAACATGAAATTCCCAAATGTAGAAACCATGAATAATTAATATATATTTTGAAAGAATGAAAACTCTTTTAAGATTATTCTCTAAAAATAGTAAAAAAAACTTTTCCCTCCACAAATATTTTAACCAAGATGATATCAAAAACATTTTTATCCTTATTACCATATGACCTCATGAAATAAAACCCCAAATTCATATGGACTCAAATTATATAAAATGAAAATACTCAAAATAAATAACATATGGTTTTCATGATGCTATGAAAAACCTTTTTTTGAAAAAGAACAAGTGTCAATTTAATTGTGGCAATCATATTCAAATACCCAAGTCTTTGAAATAGTCTACATAGTTTAAAATGAAAACTTATGTATACATTAACGAATTATAGGATGATGAGTTTTTAATTATGCATGTAAGATCATATTAAAAATAAAAACTTCAATTTTTAAATAAAGACTTCAAGACTGATTTCAAACCACATAGCAACTTTAATATCCATAATTGAATCATTTTGTCACTTTAATGGAAAATAAACACAATAATGATAAGATATAAAATGTTATTTCCATAGAATAATGCATTTAATGCATTCCTTATTTCAATAATTTTAATCATACTATTTAAAAAGAGATAAAATTTATACATTAAAGTTAAATCATGACACATACAATAAAAAATGCATCTCACAATAAAATATAACCAACTGCATACCTCTGATGCAGAGCATCACCAAGTAACAAAGAAGTTAGTATGTTTTCTAGTGTCATAATGACCATATTTTGTATTTCATGGGTGTTAATGGTATCATATTTTTCCATATGATTTTTTGGAGTCTTTATGAGCCTTTACATTGTGTGTTTGTAGGCCTTTTGAATTTTCCCACCAAAATGCAAGATTTGAAAATTTGAATTGTAAAACTAGGGTTTGTGAGGTGTTTTGAGTCTTACATAAAATCCAAAGTTTGGTGAATGTTTTTGAGGATACAGATAAGTATTTTATGTGTGTTCAAGGTTTTCTTAATGTTACATTCATGGACAAAAACAATATTGGCAAAGAAATAAGAACTTGTAATTGCCACCTACATGGAGTTGGCAAGAAAAGGGAGTTATTTTACTTGTTTGGCATTATGATAAGTTTATAAATGCATTCAATATGCGTGGAGTGATAATAAAAAAATTATTAGTATATTAGAGGCATATAAATGGAGGATAAGTAAAAATCAATAAAAAAAGATAAAGGAGGAGGAAGAAGGCTTTCTAGGCCTGTGTTTTTTTATACATAAGATTATGTAGAGAAATAAATAAAAACATTATTTGATGTTTGAGGTATGTTTTGTAAAATGCGGTAGAAATTTATCATTTTTTATATTTTTAACATTTATTATGATGATTAAAAATTTGATTTTGTGTACCAATATTTGAGAAAAGAATTTTTTGGATAATCTTGGAGTTTTGTGAACAAGGAAACTCATTTTCATGAAATAAAGAAGTTATGAAAGATAGATTTTTTATGTTTATCTTATAACCACGTATATAATTATTACCAGACTTAATTTAATATATGGTGTCACCTAATATGAGTCTTAAGTGTGTTAAATCTATAGAAAATTTATGTTTATACACTCAAAGTCATCTCAGTCATTTGAATTAGGTATTAACTTGTGCATGTTTCTTGAATAAGGTTTGGATTAGTTGAAAGGGTTTAATAAGAAGATTTTAAAAATTTTAGGTTAAATGGATAATTATAATATTGTAATAACAATATATAATAAGCTCTTGTCATATTACATTACATGTAGTCTTAAAGAAAGTTCCTAAAATTCTACAGACTTACTTGTTGGAGGTGCTTGAAGATTGTTCATAAGCAAATAGTGGTGGGATAAGATAAATAATTAATGGGAAGACATATCCCAACCTTTATAAGTTATTTAAGTTGTAAAAAAATCAAATTATATTTTTTTATTTCCTCTCATGCACCTACACATTAGTGTAACCTTGAATTAGGGTTTTTGAATTCAAATTCAATTATCTTATGTTTCCACCCTCAGAATTTAGTAAAAATTTATCATCTAAGATAATTCATTATGATATACAATATTTTTTTGTTTTTGGATTATTAAAATATAGTATATTAAGGAAACCAAAAATCTGTAAGTGTGTTAGGCTTAAGAGACCTAATTATCAAGGAGGATTGCTGAGTTAGTAAACTTCCATTAAGAGTCTAGACTTGAAATTTCATATGAAGCTCAAAAGGGCTAAAGAGTTTCATAAAATATTATTATTGTACTAAGAAAATTTTTATATTTCCCAAACCTACAAGCTTTATGAAAAAATAGGGTTATTAGAGAAGAGGCTTAATATAAAAGGGTAGATTGTTAGAGAGTTCTTATTTGTTGATTGTGTTAATTTATTGATTATATATGAGAGTTAAAATGAGTAGGTGTATGGCCATATATGCCCTATAAAGAATAAAATTATCATGGAACCATGTTTTAAGCTTTTAGGCCTATGCATATATACTAAATGATGGGTAGGCTTAATGAAATAATGAAGAGTAAACTTATGAAAAATGTGTCAAGATGATGGTGATGTACTATGAAGGCAAGACTATAGAGGGTGATGTGTCTTGAAGTGAAGGAAGAAGGACTAGATAGAAGGAGAATTATGAGCCTATTACGGAAAAAATTGATTAAGAGTGTTAAAGACAAGTAATTTACTTTTATAAATAAACCAAAGTCATAGATGATTGAAGGCATTCAAGGATAAATCAAAACCACATAGTGAATGGGGAGGTTGTAGGCATCAAATATAGATTAAGTGGTATTAGATCAAGTAAGCTCTTGATATAATTCATGATTTTGAATATGATAGGTTACTATTTAAGGTTGTATAAGGTTTATATTTGAGTTTTCATGAAGTTAAATTGTAGGAATGAGTTAGAGAGGTAGAAAAAGGTAAGAGTTTATGGTAGAGAATCCCTACTATGAGAGCTAACAGAAGCTTGAGAGTAGAGAAAAGAGATAAAAAATACTCCAAGAAGAGGATTTGTTCCAAGGTGAAAAAGACTTGGACTAGAGTGTCACTAGACTAGTTAGAGGATAAAACCTAGGTTGAAACACGAAAGTAAGGTGAAAAATACTTGCTTGTGAGAAAATTAAGATAGAGAAGGTAAAGAGTGGAAGAGCTTGCCTGAGTTAGAGTACCATAATGAGAGAAATAATAAGGAAGACTCAAAGAGAAAAGGGTTGGTTATTGAAGAGGAGATGAGTGAGATAGATCAAAGTATAGAGAGGATAAATCTCTTCATGAAGCTCATAAAATAATATGAAATCCAATAGTATGGTTTGGTAATGAACAAGAAGAAAGTTAAGTGGACTATGAGGCTACTCATAGAGAGAAGAAGAAAGATTGTCATGAGAGACAATTAGGATCAAAAGAAGTTGTTATGTAGGCATATCAAGTAGGAGATGAAAAAGTTTATGATGGATAAATAAGAGGAAGGTGAGAAACACCTTGAGGACAAGAAGATAGTATTAAAGGTAAAGTAACCTAAGAAGGATAAGATAGAGGTAAACAAGCCTCAAGTTTTTAAATATAAATATTTCTTGTCATGTATACATGCAGGTACAAAAGTGAAGGAATACGTATAATTTGAGAACAAAATTTAAAAGCATGAAGGAAAGAAAACATGAACAACATGATTATCTTGAAAAAGAAGTTGATTGGATATCTATGTATAGAGATACATTAGTGTATTACCCTAAAATAAGAGATATTCTAAGAGAAGGAGATTTTGAATAAAAAGGATGCTTCATTGAAGGCATAAAATAATCAAAGTGGAATCAAGAGGATGGAGATAATAGGTATGAAACTTATAATTTTGAATTTGAATTATATGAAGAAATCAAAGAGCATCTTGAACAAGAATTTATAGGTGATGAAGAGTTTCTAGATGAGCAACAATACCATCCTTCTGTCTATAAGCGTTGGGATCAATTATAAGTAAATATGAAAGCTTTGGAGCATGCCATAAGCAATGGAGAAGAGGACACATTTTTTATTATAAAAACAACTGAATATATGTGTAATGGGCATGAGACAATGGAGTCTCAAGAGAGAGATATTGATATGTATACAAATTGATTTACATCATAAATGTGTGTCTATCTTTACACATAAAGGAGATGCAACCTAGATATATGTGATGGTACAATATATGTAAGTGTATAATGAAGAAGAGGAGTTTATGTCGAGAGAATTAATACACGAGGTGAAAGATGGTCTATTAGAGTTCTTTACTCAAATTAAAGAGAAGGAAGGATCTATCCTAAAGAAGGTAGAGGTATAATTTCAAGATGAAGAAAATAAAATTTCAAAGTCAAGGAACATGTTGCCTATGAGATAACCTCAAGAGGATAAAATTATAGGTTATATAGGGTCAGAAAATCAAATACAAGCCATGAATTTTAGCCAAGAAGATAGACAAGCATTAACTCAAGGTGAGTAAAACTAAGCTGAAATCTCAAGTAATCAAGGAATATAATTATGTGAGTTGGTTAAAAAAATCAATGGCAGCCACTAAAGCAAGTAAAGAGTAGAGAGGACAAGATAAGGAACTCAAGAATAATAGAGAGAATCCTAGAGAAGCTTGGGAGATGAACAACATAACAAGAGAGAATAGAAAGGACAATGAGGTTCTTGAAGAGACTATCAAGTCTCATGAGTGTAATTTTCCATTACTAATCATGATGTTATGGGTATGGAGATGAAAGAGAGGGAAACAAGATCTCATGATAAATCCAAGGAAAGAAGAGACAACAATGATCCTCACAAAGGAGTTGATTAGAGGAATAATGCAAGTTAGGAGGAATACAAGGTTAGTCCTAAGGCAAATTAAGGAAGGAGTGAGAGAAAGTTATTAATGAGAGATAAATTTAGTAATGAGAGAACAAAGAGAGGGTAGTCTTATCCAAAGAATCAATTCAAGTAGTATGTTAAGAGATGAAGAGAAAAGACCAATAGAAAGAGATCTACAAGAAAGATATCAAGAGAGCAAGAAAATGAAGCAAGAGAAAGGTAAGAAAGAAATACATTAAATTAGGTATGTTATATAAAAGTTTTTTAGAGGTATTCATTATGATAATAAGATAAGAGATTTCTAAGAAGTGTGGTATTATGATGAATTTTAATTGGTCAAGGAAATGCCAATGTAAGATGAGAAAATATATGAGAAGACTCCCCATGACATGGTAGAGTGTTAAGAAGATGTAGAAAAAGAGGATATAAAAGAGATTTTGAAAAGGATGAATGAATAACTAATGTTTAAGAAGATATTAAAGCATGATAATTAAGGAGGAATCATAGTTAAGGATAGACTAGTAAGGGTACATAAACTAATCATGACAAGTGTAGAAGGAAATTATAGAGTAGGAGTCGGATTAAAGAGTAAGGACCATCTAATAGAGGTAGAGAATGATGGATAGAAGTCAGATATGGAGGAGATAGATTATTAATTGGATAAGGACTTGTAAAATA
>JARHVA010005131.1:440000-520000 GCA_037957365.1 Torreya grandis | reverse complement strand
TACTCAGGCACTAGACACCAAGCTATCCTTTTTCCATTTCTCTTGTATAATTAAAAAACATATGCCAAATTTAGGTTCTTGGTAGTGTCTCTATCCTGCTCTTTAATTTCCAGCCTCGAGAGCTTCATTTCAATCCAAACCTAGATAATTCAATTTTTATTTCTCTTATATAATTATCAGTTAAAATATATATTTTTCCCTATCAGAGTAGATTTTTATTTTTCAATATAGACCCTTATTATTTAGGATATAAACACTAGATTCCCACAAATAATAAATCATTTGGTGAACCTGATGTGAATTAAACATGTAACCTTATGAATCGACTTACTTCAAACAAATTTAAAACCCTAGGTACCCTTAGGGTTTTTCCTTCATATTTTGTGCAAAAATTACTTTACAAATTTCTAATTTTTGTATTAATTTTTTTTAAATTATTCCATTCAAACATGTTTTTAGAATTTAAATTATAGCCATAATTTTTTAAAATTCTAAAACCAACCCTAGATTTCTAAACTAGGTCCTCAAACCCCAAGTTTCCCTCCCTTACAAATTTTAGAAATTAATTTTGCAAATTTTGAAAATTGTTTAGTGCGCCAAAAATATTTTCAAAATTTCTAAATTAGTAGTTATTTTGTACAAAAATTCAATTTCAAATTTATGATTTTCTTACTCAATTTTTGTGCAATTATCTTGTTCAAATTAATTTTAGAATTTAAATTATAGCCATAATTTTCAAAAATTCTAAAACCCTAGCTAAAAACCCTACATTCCCAAACTAGGTCCTCCACCTTCAAACCATTCATCCTTGGAATTTTTAGAAATTAATTTTGAATTTTTTGCAAATTATTTAGATAGTCACAAGTATTTTCAAAATTTCCATGTTAGTAGTTATTATTGCATTTACTTGCTTAATAGTACTTCTTCATATTATTGTTGGTCAAATTCATAAAATGGCAACTAAGGCACTTCTTCCCTCTTATCCCATAAACAAATTTATTAATTTTTCACATAATTATGATAAAGAGTGGACAAATTTGAAAAATTGCACATTAGCTAAAAATGTGAAAATGGATTTTATATATAATGAAGATAATTACTATTGTTGTAATAAGAAATATTATCATGAAAGTAGATGCATCTTCTCCTCCAAAACCTATCTCTTTCATCCCTTCTTCTAAAGAAAATACTTTTGATAAATGTGAAACATACTTCTCACCTCATTTTCCTATGCATAATGTATAAGATGAATAAATTGGTCATGTAATTACAAACAAAACTCTAATAGGTGATAATTTGCTTCCATGTTAACCTAATCTCTCTCTCTCTCTCTCTCTCTCTCTCTCTCTCTCTCTCTCTCTCTCTCTCTCTCTCTCTCTCTCTCTCTCTCTCTCTCTCTCTCTCTCTCTCTCTCTCCTCTCTCTCTCTCTCTCTCTCTCTCTCTCTCTCTCTCTCTCCTACTACTACTATGTTCAAAGTACAACAATATAAATATAATAGATTCAAATTACCAAAGCATAGTTCAAATGATGCATCTCATGCTCTCAAATCTACTTTATCCAAAGAATGTTCAAATGATAAAACTCTTACTCTTACTTCTCATTATAAAAATGAATAAAATGCATACACTCCATCCATGGATAACATATATACACATGATATTCTAAATTCCAATGATAACTTATTACATATTAGGAAGGAATTAAATTCTTCTCTTACACCTCTCCCTAGAAATGATGGAAGTGATAATGAGTATGATAGTGAACATGCAAATGAATACGAGAATGAAAGTGAATACAAAAATGATACTTTAAATTCCACTATTTCAAATGAACAAAATTTAGATTATGATAATGCATGAAATAATGAGGACTATTATGCATAGAATGAAGAATAAAATGCATCTCGTGCTTCTACCTCTTCTCTCACTCCTCTCAAATATAATGCATGTCAAAATGTTTCTCCTACTTTTATTCATAATTTTATTTCAAATAATGCACATGATAATAATAATATCGCATCCTCTACAAAATTAGCATGTGATTGACTAAAACACAAAGATACCAATGAATCTCCCAAGTCACACCCTACTATAGTAGAAACTAGTTATCACTGTTCACCTAAAGAGAATGGTAGCTCACATCCCTCTAGCAAAGGTCCAAGTTACCATTACTCCCAAGGTTCAAGTGAGCACGCCCCCTCTTTATGATCCAATTGAAAAATGTATCATTCCCATGGTTAAAATTTACTATCAAATTCAATGATTAAATGAACCACTTCAAGACACTAATGTACCATCCCAGGAGATCATCTCTTTGATGCATGTAGTTGGTTAATTACAATACCAAGTACATCTCCTTACCTTGTAAAACAAAACTTACAAATCTTGGATGGATGTTAATGATCTACTTGGTAACCTTATTTTGAATATATTCATAAAATCTTCATTGCCTAAGTATTTTTATATACCATCATTACCTCACTTTGATGGAACTGGAGATCCATTTGTACACCTTTAGGCCATTCAAAAGGCTTTGTCATCTCATATGAGCCCATTGATTCTACTCAAGTTATTCTAGTAGACATTAATTGGGGAAGCATAAAATTGGTTCTTTCATCTACTCCCTATTGGTTCATTGCACAGATATGATGACTTAGAGGAGGATTTTTTTAGATATTACATCATAAACATGGGCCCTCGTGTTACATATGAGAAACTTGCCACACTACATCAAAATTCTTTAGAGCTAGTTAGTGATTATATCTTAAGATTCAAGGCTCAAGAGTTAAGATTGATATACAAGACAACCAATCTAGAGATTTAGCATATCTTTATTAAGGGGATTCACCAACTTCTACTCAAGCATCTACTATATCAGATAAAGTCTTCTTTCATACACCTATGTTATACAATTTTATCTTTGGAAAAGAAATGAGGATTGATTAAGGTAGATTTAGTTGATCAGATCATTATAGATTTCATAGTAGTATATTTAGATATAGCTCCTATCACTCAACACCTACCATGTCCTAAACAAGATAAGAGACCATAACCAAAAAAGCAACTAGTCAAGAACAAAGAGCTATTTTTTAGAGCACAACCTATAGTCTGTACTATAGAGAACAATAAAAAAACACCACTGTAGTTTGATGTAGACTAGGATAAGCCATCTACCATATTATCAGCACTACTAGATATGAGGTTAATCACATTACCTTTTATTCACTGATGAGATCCACATCTCTTATATAGATAGCCACATCAGCTTTTTTATAGCTATCATCGTATCTATGGACATAAAGATAATGACTCTTTTAGACTTAGATATTGCATTACTAGATGTGTTGATAATGTTATCATAGCATTCACATAGGGGGCACAAATATCTCCTCCATTATGGAACCCTAGACCTCATTCCTCTATGAATGAGTCATTCCAAGACATTCCTTTACAAGAATCATCAATCACTCATTGTGAGCATAATGTAGATTTTAGGATATAATCTCACAGGAGATCTCCTATTCCACCACCTTAAAATGTTTGGAAACTAGTATAGAAATAATAACCTACATATAAAATCATAGTCAGAGGAACACATATTGTAGTTTCATATATATATATATATATATATATATATATATATATATATATATCTAGTAGAGTCATAGGCACCGTAGCTGAGTCCTAGTTATGAGAGATATTCACTAAAACCATGTTTTTAGGGTCTTATCTCACATATAAACCCACTACGATTAAGATTCGATGAACCCCATCACATATTACAGTTCCATCTCAATCTATTTCTTAGTCATATGCATCACAATAGAATTCATAGGGTGTTATTTCATGTAACAATCCACTATGATTGTGAATGATGAGCCTCTTACATAGCACACAATTTCAGTTGCACATCTAGTAAGGTTGTATTTTTTTAGAGTCTCCATGTATAACTATAGTTAGTGTATAACATAGAATATCAGATACAACATATGTTCCTATACAACATGATCAATATGGGTATTTGTTTAATTTGCCATCAAGGTTCAGATAGTGATACAATACACATATACCTACACTTAATGCAGAAATGATGGAGACAAAGGTCTAGCTAGCCTTTGTATTCTTGAGCCACTCTTGAGGAAGTAATACACACAATATGTTATCTTACATCCCCACATAGTAACAAATAACATTATTAACTCCTACATAACTATCTATAGCCAAAAAATAGCTTACCAAAAATCTAGATCTTACAAAATCCTATTTTACCAATGTTTAAGCCAACTCAAGCCATCCAAATGGTTTACCAATCTCAAAATAGCTCAATTTATCCCAACAATTTCTAAATTACAAAAACAAACATATTTTTTTCTCACATATCATCGCAAACCAAATAAATTTCTTTACTTACATATTGAAATCACAAGCTAGCAAAACACTTATCAACAAAAAAAGTCAATTCACATATCCCAAGTACCATTTTATCAAAAATATGTAGCCTCAACATCAATACTAAATCAATTACTTCTAAAACAACCATACGTAATGAATATTAAAATGTATTTCAAATCCCATAACACAGTATGCATGAGTCAAAACCCAAATAATATCCATATATATATATATAGATTTTTTTTCAAAACATATACATCATATCAAGATACAATCAATCCTGAATGAGTGTCATGCCCTCACTCTTAGTCTCACTCTCTCCTCTAGTACTAGTCCCATAGTTCAACCTCATACTTGATGTCCCCACACCTTTTTGAGATCTTGAATGCCTCTTATGATGACTATCTCACTCTAAAAACTGACCGTGCTCCTTTAAAAAGTATGCATATCACCACTAAAGATCCATATAATCATCCATAATCTTTGTCCTCACCATACCACAATCAGGTGGAGGCATCCTATGCCTATCCAACTCCATTCTTAGGTCATCTCTCTCTCTCCTACTACCCTAACATATGTAGTTGTAGCTATGTAATCCCTATCAAAATTGAGCATAAATGCTAGCTATAACCATCACTCACTCTATTAAACCCTCCTCCACTGCATCATTAGGAACATGCCACATGAGCTCTTAGAGTGTCAACTCAATGTTTGTCTCCCAAAACTCATCATCTCCCCTCCTCACCTTAGCAAGTTCCTCATCCTCTACACCTCCCACTCCACCTACATGCATAAAAAGTAAAAAACTACATTAGATATATACTTTCAAATCAAATTAAAGAACAAATGTAGGCATAATTCAAATATAATCATATCTTACATCTCATCATCTAGATCAACTTACGATCCTCATACATAATAACATACACTCCATCAATAGGATATAATTTATCCCACTAATTCCTAGCCCACCATGTAGTATATGCCTCAGTACATCCCATGTCATCTATATCAAGAATATTTATAGCTACATCTTGTGAATCTAAAGGTAATGATACCAAATCAGCCTTAGTGGCTCTCGCATGAGCTCTTTCTCTCACTAGTGCTCATGCACTCCTCAACCATACCTATGCTATTGGAAGAACATCTTCTCAAACTCCAAACTGCATAGTCACATGCTCATACTAAAATCACTCATACACTCCAACCCAATGGTCATGTATCCAATAACTAATCCTCATATATCTCAATTATACTCTATCCTCCTTCCACCTAGGGTATCCTTTATAAGGCCTCCATATGATATCATGGGCCTCTAGTCTATTATAAACTCATCTCTAGTGATCTATCCTAGGAGACCTAATAGCCAATCAACTCATCCATGACTCCCCATATGGTTGTGGAGGTGCCCAACTCTCCCTTGGTAATTTAATTAGTTACATAACTACTATGTGCTCATAAGCCCAATAATGTAATAGAGTAGTCATAAACACACCACCATTGAATGCCTTTTGCATAAATATATTTAAATCTTTTTATAAATGGGAAAGCATAGTCTTACTCCATGAGAACATAATACCATACATCTCAACACTATGAACCACCCTATGCATCGTATAAGTAATAAAAACTCTACTACCATCTACTACAATAAATTAAGCTGATAACATGGCTAACCACTTCCATAGGTATGGAACACTCGACTATAAAATAATCAATAGTAATACATCATTATCACTACCTCTCTGATGTGCACTTGAAGGCACACTAGAAAAATATAAGGATGCATGATCAATGGCATCAACACCCATATCATCCTATAATGTTACCCATCACCCACTAATTGGAAAATGTAGAATCTAATACACATCCTCCAAGGTCATATTGATCTCCCTTATAGGAAGCTAGAATGTACAAGTGTCTACATTCCACCTCTCACATAAGGTGGTGATCAAATACCTATCCCACTACATAGTACCTAGGTCACATACATGACCCAATCCTTCTCTATCTATCATGGCTCTCTCATTAGTTTATAAGGGAGACATCCTCAATGTCTCCATCACTTGGCCTCTATATAAATCTCTCATCTATGCCTTGCCTTGAAAACATTAGAAAATATCATATATGTATCAATCAATTTTGCCAAGAAAAAAATCTAAGCCACGCAACAACATGAAATAACTTAAAAACTAAAAAAACTATCCTTAGTGGATAAAAACAGTATAGAAGGACACTAGAGCTAGACAATAACACCAAAACTTGGACAACAATGTTGCATCCTAGATAGGAGCACTACTTCTAGGAGAGATACACTAAAACTAGCTAAAAATTTCTTAGACCACATAAAATAGCCTAAAATTTCCAAATATAAGATTTTAAATAGGCAAAAACTAGGTGCTTTCATTACTCACTAGGGTAATATCTCCATCAGCCTAAATCTAGACTACCAGCTAGGCAAAATAGGTCATGAAAGTTGCTCATCTCTTAGGCATTTTCTCACTCCAGAGCTCCAATATCTCAAACTAGTCAATGCACAAGTGAACCCAAAGTCAATAAAAATTCTTATATCAGCCAATATTTTTATTCGAAAGCAAAACACCATTTTTCCTATAACTAAAACCCTGTAGCTCTATTTTACAAACTATTTTGTTTAACAAAATAATGATAATGATACCTTTGACATCACACATACCTTACTCTCTAACTACATCATCTAATTACTATGTCATACACACATCCCTATACCTCTTTTGTACCTCAATATACAAATTGGTACCTACCAATCAAAAAATCATTCAAACAACCCAAGCAAATCAATCGACTTTTCAGTCCATTCAATCTACTACCATATCATTTGCCTACCAAAGAATGAATGTTTATAATCTCTACTATACCCACACATAAGCTTTGGTCCTAACCAATCAAGAACACATTTCAATCCTAGTAATTCAACTCTCACCAATCAAACAAAAGACTTCCAATCCATTTGCTACGTACCAACCTAGTTACTATTCATAGGCCACTAGTCATCACTTTTGGCTCAACCTCCTTTATCATAGATCTTGTCCCTTTGCCCAAAAGGGGGCATCATTCCTACTATCTATAAAAATTACCTAGCATCCCTATCCAATCCTATAGGTAAATACACCTTAGTTTTCACACCTCCAATAGGTAGATTATCAAACTCAGTATAGATTGGTCAAAATTATATAGTGATTCAAACTATAATGGGTCACTCAACATGGTTTTTACACCTTCAAAATCTAGATTATTAGCATTATTTGTTACAAATTGGTCAAGATTATATAATGTTTTATACTCTGTGAGTCACTTAGAATCACTCAACTCAAATTGGTCAAGAGTATATAATGATTCAATTTATATGAGTCACTCAGCATCACTTGGACATACAAAGGGATATACCATTAGTTTATAGATAAACAAACTATTCAGATATAGTGGTTCAAATTATATGGACTCATAATGAATTTGATATAGACTCAAACTTAGATACTATATTTAGGGGCATGTATATTACTACATGTCTCATACATATAGCTTCATATAGCATGACATAATTATATGACCAAATAAAAGATTATAGGCATAGTATAGAGCACATTGTTTTGATCTCCAATTTTACACATGTGATATGGAGTGATAGATCATGACACATGTGGTTATACATATTTATAAATCATCCAAATGTATCACTCACATACCATATTTGGGGGCATGACATAGATGATCATGTTCTTCAGCATCTAGGATTATACAGATTGGAATGGTAATATAGGGAATTTTCTTCTTACATATTTATGAGAGTTTTCAAATTACACCTAGGCATACCTAGGTTTTCACCAAGTTAGACCATATGATCATCTACAGTGGTTGGTCCATAGCATTACTTAGACCTAGGAGTTTTTATGGGATAGAGGGCAAACATTGGTTTTAGACCTCTACCCATTTCTCATTTCTAGTTCATATTATTTAGAGTGGGTGCATGACAGATCTTGTTCTTCATAGAATATAGATTCTATTCACATATTATATATTACATGAGTTTATGTGGGACAAAGGGTAGACATTAGTTTTGGACCTCTTAGTATTTTTTGTTTCTCTATTCAGATTCAGTACAAGGGACATCTATTACATGGATTTCTTTTTTATTTAGGCACTATTCAAATTTAGTACAGGGGGCATCTATTATAGGGTTTCCTTATTTCTCCTAGAACTATTCAAATTTAGTATAGGGGGCATCCATTTTAGGGGTTCCTTTTTTTTTCTATGCACTATTCATCTCCCTATCCACTTAACTAGTCAAGAAGTTGGATCCTTTTTTATACACATATATCCATACAAGTAAGTTCAAGTACACATCTTCCTTATTTATTTTACTCTAGTAATTCATTTCATTTCGTCACTAGATTAAAAGGAGAAAAATATATATACCTTAAATTGGTCAAGAAACTACACATATCATGTCTTTTCATAGTCTTTTCATAGGAGACTTCAACTAGAGAATATGAGTCTTATTCACATCTAACCATGCCTTTTTATCTAATTTGCCTTGGTCTTATTTTATACCATAGACACATTTTTAACCATTTAAAATCATTATTAACCTTCTATACTTAACCTTTATTGACCCAAGTTACTCTTTTGATGCTTATTTCATCCTCCCATGTCCTAAATCCTCCAAATAACAACATCCAAAATAGGACTACAACACTGAAACCCAGGGTGTCTAGTTTTTTGGAATTATTATCCAAGTGAAAATTTGATTCCAATGGTCAGTTTATCCCATGAGATGAGTCTTACACATTTTATTTTCTCTGTTCTTAATTTTTCCAATGTTGTCCAAATATGAATAAAGCTCCCAAATTCTAAATAATGAGTTTCCTATATAAAGAACTACATAAGGCATTTTATATCTAACACTTACTACTTTGGCACATTGGACATAATAAAAATTAGTCAATAATATAGCTCAAAATTTTACATCACACATAGAACTACGTGCTTGATCAAGGAAGAGCATAGGCAAAATTCATTCTTGAATATATCATGCATGTTGATTATGCATGTTCCCTAAGGGAGAACTACATTGGATTTGAGACCCTAGCTTGAGGGTTAATGTAGGCATAAATTGAAACAATAGGGGTTATTGATTGTGAAATAATTCTTCCCCTAACCCAATTTTCCCCCCTTTTCTTTTTATGTATTCATTATTTGTATGTGTGTAGATTGATATAGGTATTAAAGACTAAAATGGATCTACAACGAGCTCTAGTGACTTTTAGCCCTCAAAATTTGGTATGCAAGATCATTGACTAGGTGAATAAAACATAGAAATATTAGATCCTCAAGATAATAGTGTTAATAAAGACTATAGTGTTAGACACCACTGTGTCCTATTTCTAATTCTCTTGTCCAATCATAAAATAGATGCTAGATTTAGATTCTTGACAATGTCTCTATCATGATCTTCAATTTCTAGCCTTAAAATCTCTTATTTTATTCTAAAACTAGATAAGTCAATTTATATTTCTCTTATATAATTATTAGTTAAAATATATATTTTTTCTTGTTAAAGTAGATCTTTCCTATCATTTTAGACCCTTATTATTTAGGATCTAAACACTAGATTCATAAAAATAATAAATCATCTTACAAGTACTCAAGAAATAAGAAGATAAAAGTGAAAGAGAATTGAAGTAAGCATAAAACATAGTAAATCAAGTTTGGAAGCATGTTGATGACATGTAACTTCATAATCAATCACATCTTATCTCATGTTTAACATATGTAATTTTATTTATGACTTGTATTATTGGAAATTTTTTTGAAGAATGTCAGGTCATATTTGTAGTCTTATACTAAAACTCACAAAGAGAACACCACTGGGGTGGAATAAACAAGAAAAATTAGGTAATAAAGGATGTGGGTAATAGGAATTAAAAAAGGTGGTAGTTTGTGAGGAACATCAAGTCCTATCTATGGTCTTATAAAGCAACTCATAAATGAAATCCCAAAGGGAGTGATCAATAGACAAAAAAATATTTCTCAAGAGGAAATATAAGGGATATAAGGAATGAAAAAGGAAGTGTAAAAATCAAGACTTAGGATTCTTATGAGAAGACCTTAGGATACAAGAGACATACTAAGGATATGAGAAGACACTAAGTGACTAGTGACCATCAATGTATAAAGAAAACCTATTCGCTATAGACATAAAAATTTGTAGGCATATAAGTATGATACTAAAATCAACTCATGAAGGTATATTGGTAAAAAGAGGTAAAATGTACCTACCTTCCCATTATGTGTTCCCATTTCCTCAAGACCCCTTATAGATTCATTAGTCTACTACAAATATTGGGTTCTTACGTGAGAAAGTAGGTAGCACTAAAATATTTTTTTATTCTCCTTTTCTAATCTACTATCCTATTGCACCCAAAAGGACCTTAGATCTATTGTGAGACCAATTGTGGAGTTTGATATTTGACTAGAAGAAGGATATGTGCTTTGAATCATGTCTTTTAGTGTGATTTGACTTTTAAGAATATTTTTAACTTTTATATCATTGCCTTTTATAAAATTATTTTGATTTTAAATTTTTATGTATTTTTAAGATTCATCTTCCATATAGATTTAGAATGAACAATCATGAGATATGTAGTGATACACATGAATGAGATTTAGGCTAAGGCTAAAAGAAGATAAGTAACCAAAACCAAATATAGACTAGGATACTTACGCTTAACAATGAACCAATATGTGATCTCAAGTCTCAACCATGTATATGCTTAGTTTATGTAAAGGAAGAAGGGAAAAATGAGATACAAAGGTGGATTGGTGAAAGGAAAGTATAATGAGATGGATTGTTTTCTAACTGATCACATGGTAAAAGGAGATAAGGGCCAAAGGGAAAAAGGTTGGTATAACCAAGTCACAAGGACAAATAACTGTGAAAAATAAAGATAAGAAAGCAAACAATCATGAAGGAAAGAAGGGAGTTTTGAGAAAAAATCAATAAATAAATAGAAAACAATGATAAATAAAGACAATTATATTCAAATATAAATGATAATATAAGCAATATATAGTACAAAAGGTAAAATCACTATAAGAAAAATATGAATTTGACATAGTGTTAAATGATATAACAGATAGATAATATAAAATTGGAGCACACATCTAATCAATATGTAAATGTAAAAGGACCATGCATGTTCTCATAAGTACTAATAAATCTACCCACACACATTATCCAAAACATTAGATAGATCTCTATGGAGATGGATATGAACTGTAGCTAATGTTTCATCAATCTTAAATGAAAACTATGAAAATACTTGTCTTCTAATCTTCTCAACTAAAAAAATAGGAATATTTTATGGATCATGCTGAGGAGGGAAATTAGGCAAATGATATTCAATAAAATGTGTGGGAGTGGGCTCTACAAGATATACAAAAATCATCAGTGGAGGAGGATACATGGGTGAGGGACTCAAGGATGGAGGAGGATCCACATGTGAGGGAATATACATAAGTGAAGGAATCATGAGTGAAGGAAAAAAAGGTGATTAAGGGACCATAGGAGGGATGGAACTAGTATATGTGGATCCATGGGATAATAAGGAAAATCATTCTTATGAGAATGACCTATGGAAGGAATGGAAGAAGGTTTAAGAATAGCTATAAGGTGATATTTAATGTGTTGTTGAAGGATGTGGTAATGATTAGTGTGATAGGTGCCACATTAGTGCCATAGATAATAAACCTTACCATATTTAGGTATATATTCAGGTAAAACCTTTAGGGGAGGCATGTCTTTGTCTAAAGAAGGAAAAGAAGGGTGTAAAGTATAAATATACTATCACAACTAATGAAAATGGGTAGAACAATGATTATCTATTTTATGGAAGCAATAGATACACTTGTGAGTGGTCCTAGGAGAAACACTCATAGAAGGAGGTGTAACATGAGTGGAACAAGTTAGAGAAGACTCATTAGCCTGTTTGGTGGTAAATAGATCCATCTAAGGCAAGGGAATCAAACCATCACCAAGGGAAGGTGGTGATGGAGGAGGAATGAAACTAAGCTTAGTAAGAGCAAGAGTAATGGGATGAAAATCAAGGGTAGGCTTAGTAAGAGCAAGAGTGGGAACATGCTCAACTATAGTAGGAGCAAGAATGGGCTCAACTATAGTAAGAGAGAGAATGGGCTCTGATAAGGGCTATACTGAAGGAGTGAGATCTACAAAAGGTCTAAGAAGGGTCACACTAATCTTAAGAGTAAACTAACTATATTGATTAGGGTACCTAGAAAAATGGTAAGGCTTGATCATAACATGATTCATGAGCATACTCCTATGAGGCTACTTAAAAACTTGAGGTGTTGGTGCCATCTCTACCCTATGATAAGGAGGAAAAATACTAAACTTATGAACTATAAATGAAATAAGACATGAAGATATGCAAAAAGACTCAAGTAAAGAAGAACAAAAATGAATAATCTCAACATCATAGGCCTATACAAGACTTCCTAAGAACAAATCATTTAGGGAATAACCATCATCATAATCTAGGGTGTGAATATCAATGACACAAGTAGGTATGACCTTGTCATTTGAAGAAGTGTGGTGAATAGAATGTTGAGTCTTGGTCAAGACTATGGGAATGTCATTAGAAGGAGGTTTTTAAGAATGTGTCTATAAGTAAGTAGGAAGCTATGAGATGAGGTGAGGTGAGAAATTAGAAGTTTTAATTTTTAGGTTAATCTCATCAGGCTCATCATCATCATCATCATCATCATCATCATCATCATCATCATCATCATCATCATCATCATCATCATCATCATACTCTAAGAGGTTAGGGGGAATGTTCCAAATGAGTTTGGGATGCCCATTGTAACCTTATATTGAATTAATGGGAAAATTAAGATGTTGAGACTCACATAATGGAATGTTGGGCAAAATTTCAAGATTAGGAATCTTGAAGACACCACTGTCTTGAAATTTTAAGGGTTAGTATCACCCTAAATCCTATAAATGGATCCATTATAAGGGAATTTAATGAATTGGTAGGCAAAATAAATAATGGTTCTCATATGGTGAGTCCATGGCCTACCAAACAAGATGTTATAAGAAAGGGGAAAATTAAAGATCATCACCTTCACGTGAATGGTGATAGGTGGGATGGTAATGGGAAGCCATATACAACCTAGAGGAGGCATTTGACTTCTATTATATCCTTAGAAGGTTATGTGTGTGGACTTGAGATTATATTCTAAATATCTAAGGGTCTTAATGAAGTTGAGATAGGCAACATAGGTGCTAGAACCCTCATCAATCAATGCACATTTAAATTTAACATTGCCTATTTAAACACTAATGAATAAGGGAGGATCATCCTCATGAAGAATAATCTCATTGAGAATCATAGAATATATAGGAAATTTGAAGGAAAGAGAAGTGTCCATAGTTTTATCAATATTAATAGACATCTATTCACATTATTTTGGTATACTATCCTTGGATCTAGATAAGGCTACCTCCTAGCCTGCTAGAGGAGGATGAGGGATATTCATTTCAAACAATAGTTGCATAAGACAATTTTTATGATGTGGAGAAGTCCTCATAAGCTCAAGGAATGGAATTTGGGATGGGATATTAGTGAGCTATGTGATGGGATCCCACTCATCATATCCCATAATAATGTTTTTTAGATATAGGTGCATAATGATTAAGGAGGTCCTCAAAAGGATGAGCTAAAGTACATTAGAATTTATGTTGATAAAAAGGAGGATATAGTGTAGAACAAGGTTTTAAATTATTTTATGATGATGAAGTAGTTGGTTCAAGTTAATTTTGATAAATGGTAGAACAAGTGTTAGTAGATATTTAAGTATTATTAATGTTAGAAAATTATGGAAGAGTGGTATAAATGGAATAAGAAGCATTATCAAAGGGAGAATAAAAAAATGGATAATCAAAAGTAATAAGATCATCTTGCCCCAACTCATTTAAATGAGCTAGAGAATAATCCTAGATAACACAATATATTCTAGATGAAGGAGGAGTGTAGATAGATTAGGAATCAATAAAATCAACTGCCCTTTGTATATTAGTCATGTTAACCACATTATCTTTAGAAGTGAGTTCAAAAATACTTTATACAATATTGGTACAAGGGGTGGATTTGTCTTGATTGTCTTGAATAGGTTGAAGATTAGGAATATGGTATTTGTAGATAGCCAAATGAGCATTGGCTTGATTCAAGGTTTGAGATTTATCTTGTGATTCATAATCCTTAAAATATATTTCATAAGATTGTTGATGCTTTTGAATGATATAATTGTGATCAAAATTAGGACCAAGAAGAAAATCCATAGATAAATTATGAAGTTGTCTACTGGTCTCATGAAAATGACCCCAAATATCATGAAACCAACAAAACTTGTTAGGATTATACCATGATTTCATAGGATGAGTAGGGTCAAGTTCTTGTGAAACAAGCCTAGGTATATGCTTAAGCAATTTAGTTAAGGATATAGGTTTATGAACATTAATGTTTTTTGGTGAAGATAAGTGAGTATTGGTATATTATCAAGAAGGGGGAGCTAGTTCTAATGAAGGGGTAGGAATGACAACTTAAACATTATGAATGGTTTCATAAGAATCTGTAACACCATCATTAGTAACATTGATATTTTTTCCTTAAGTAAGAGATGAGGACACACATAAGGTTAGGCTGGTTCTAATTGATGCATAAGGAAATCTTATCGATTATCTTGGTCAATAGCCTCCTCCAATGTATGTGTAAAGAGAGTGTGGACCTGATATTGATGTTTAGTAAAATGGGAATTTGTAAAGAGATGTAAAAGATTATCTTCCATCATGTTATATTCACATTTTTTTGACAAAGTTTTCCATATTTTAACAAAGACTTGAGTAGTTTCATTTTTAATTTGTTTGTAATTTATCAAGTGGGCAAAAAGTGTTTTTGAGAAGATCACTAGTTTGGAATTATTGAACTAAAGCATCACTAAATCCTCCAAACTAGTAATGGAATGAGTTTTAATTTGGTTTTAACAATCCAAGGCATCATCTGTGAGAGTTTTGGCTAAGAGTTTGGTAGTGGAAAAGGTGTTCAATTTGACCGAATCCTTATAAATATTTTGAAATGTTTTAAGATGAAGGGTGGGATCGGTTGATCCATTATAAGAAATTATAGGTGTGATACCTCCTATATCAATGTTAGCAATTTGAGTATTGAGAGGTTCATTTTGGAGATGTTTAATGGTTTTGTTGACCAAAGGAGGTGAAGGAATGAGATTGCCTTGAGAATATTAAAGAGGAAGAGGGGGAACATTTTGGTTATGTGTGCCCCAGGCCATTGGTTGAGGATGAGTTTGAAGATGGAGAAGGTGGTTTTGCATTCTCATCATTTGATTTTTGTTATGAGCTTTAAAGTTATTAGTTTTATTGAGTGTTTGTAACAATAGTTGATGTGTCTAATTATCATTATTAGAAGGACTAGAGTTGGTATTAGTGGTTTGGGTACCACTATTGGTGTTGATAGGATCTTGAGAGGAATCGTGAGAATGTGAGGCACTAGTGGAAAAATTTGCTTGTGTAGAAAAAAAAGGACTAGTGAATGGTTGAGAAGAAGCACTAGTATAATGATTATCTTGGGTAGTAAATGATTCACTAGTGGAAGGATTAAGGATAGTTGATCTTATGAGAGGACCACTAGATGTAGAACCTACCTTATTAGTGGATATACTAGGAATGGATGTGGAATAAGTTAGAGAAGAAGAGATCATGGTATGAGAAGGGGTCATAATCAAATGAAGAGGTTGAGAATAAAATAAAGTGGTACCCCCAAACCTAGTTGGACATGTAGGAGTAGGTGAATGAGACTCTTCATATTGACCACTAATCATAAGATTGTAAATGGTAGAAGGATATTTTCCTTGATGTTGAGGAAATTAAGAGATAAAGAAGAGAATTTTAGGAGTATACTCTAATTTAGGTTGGTTTTGTAATGAGAAGAGAGGATTACGCTATGAAGAGGTACTAGGAGGGGTCCCATAGTTCATTGTGTAAGTGGCAATATGATCATTACTAGCATCAAAAAGAGGAGACTTACTCTATCTATGGGAGACTCTATGAGGGTTGGTAAAATTCATCATGTTTATTGACTGGAACTCAATATTATTATCAAGCAAAAATTCTATGATGAAGGGGAGGAAACTATCATAGAAATAGGGTCTATAAATAGTAAAGGGTCAATCCATCATAGTAAATAGAGGCTATAAAAAGAGAAAATAGGGTCTATAAATAGTACATGGCTGAATGGGTTGATACAGTATAATAAATAGAGGCTAGAAAAAGGTATAAGGTTGACTAGGTTGATCTAGTACAATAAATAAGGAAAATTAAGAAGTTTATAACATACTATGAACTAAAACAAGATGACTTCTGCAAGTAATTTGAAAATAAATAATACAAGAAAAATAAACAATCAATTGGATTAATGTTGGACCATCCAATTGAATCACACATCACAAAACCTTGCACCAACACTGACTAATGCAAGTTTTTACAATACAAAATACAATTGAGAAAATAGAAAGAAATCAACTTGGAAAGTAAATATATAACTAAATGGTAAAATTGAATGTTTATTATATTATAATATGTTTTCAAATATGATGTGAAGTTGGATGTAAGAAAATAACTAGAAAGCAATATAAAGATAGTTTCAGGTAGTTTAGGCTGAAAGGGATCTATAGTGTTAATGATACATGATTGGTATTGGGGCCTACCCCCTCACTTCACACACCATAGTGATAATGGTGTTTAGTGATTATCCATAATATACTATTAATCATGATTTATACTTGACCAGAACATCAAGTTGACTTCTCTTTTGGTGATGAAATCTAAGTAGGTTGGCCTTGGGTAGTGAAATGTCAAAATGTTTGTTTAGATTTTATGATTTAGTCATGTGTGTATAAAATAAAAAATAATGAAACTAAATGGTTAATTAAAAACCACCTAATTAAGTTATGTGATCTATTCTCAGAATGTAAACAATAAGAAAAGAAAGTGTGAACTAGTTACTAGCATATAAGGTTAATTTCAACTTTGAAACAAGGTAAAATGTTAATATAGTTAACAATGTATGCACAAAATACAAAACAAGGTTGATAGGGTCAATACTACACTATAGAAGAAAGGTCTAAAAATAAATAGGGTTGGTAGAGTTGACCTAGTTATCCAGACAACACACAAAACATAAAATTGGGTCAATAGGGTTGACCTAGTTGAATATGCAAGGGTAGTTTTAAAGACTACAAAATATAAAAGGAAAGACTATAAATAAAGAGATAGACAAATAGAAAGGAACCTTAGTGGATTAAATATGTATAGAATTAAGTTTTTTGTTCAAGAACCTTGATATATGCTTTCTAATTATTCTAACTAGGTCAACTAGGTCGATCAAGCTTTGCAAAAACTTGTTACTGAGTGCTTGAAAATATATAGGGTCAACTAGGTTGAACTAGTAGTCTAGATTGTATGTTTGAAAATATAAAAACCTATATTGGGTCAGTAGGTTCAATCCAATAGACTGTACCTAAAAACTTGTGCACAAAATTTAGAGTTGTATTGATGCAATCAACCTAGTATGGCAAATATATGATACAAATAATGATGAAATAAATAAATAAAATGAATAACTCTTGTAAGGGTTAGTTCACATAATTTTCACCAAAATATATGTAATAAAAAATCCATCATGTCTAAAATTTAATCTTATCTCAAAGAAGATAGATCATACCTATACTTCTTATTGGAAATACATTTGTTAAGTGAGAACATGACTAATATGGGGATCTGCTAGACCCAATTAGTGGATAACTTGTCACAATACACCATGATAGGAAGGGTTACAAATCATATAGTCTTAACACTATCATGAAACAACCCTAAAAGAGTCCTAAGTTTAATGTTCACTCTATTCTAATAAACAAGAAATTAAATCTAATCTAGTGCACACCAAAGCTTGTGACACAAAGTAGGGGTTATAAACAAAACAAACTAAACTAAGCATGCATAGAAGACATATACTCACATCAATGTATATGGAATCCTAATGCATGGAATAAAATCACAATTACATTATCTATCTACTCTTACAAAGGAGAAATAAAGTTAAGAATACTTACCTTTGAAGATGAACCCATGAACCTAAATCTATCCCTTGGCTAAGGTGATTAACAAGAGAATTTTATGGTCTATAAGGATAATAAAGAAAAATCAGATCTAAGCAAAACAAGATTCATATCTCTAAAGAAAGTATGGAACCCTATGATTTATTCCTCAAGTATAATGGTTAATGAGTAGATATTTGTTCATACTTTTCTTCTTAAATTTTATATATTCAAATGGTTGGAAAAAATCTTGTATATATAGGTGGATCTTGTCCTAAATCCTTCCAAATATGTTGGTTGTATAGTGTCCACCCATTCGAACCTATATGTTTTTCGGAGATAAATCACTAGGTCTCAACCTAGGTTAGTCAAAGGGATAAAAAAAATCCAAGTGAAAAATATCCATAAATAGTACAAGGTCGATCCAATTGACCCTATATAGTAATCAAGGGCTAAAAACTATACAAGGTCAACCCAGTCGACCTAATATAGTAAACTAGTAAATGGGGGTCACGACAGTAAAAAGAAGATAAAGACATGACAAATGTTTAGAATGGGTAAAAATGAGAAGAATAATCTTAGTGTAAATGGGTTTAGGAGACAATTGTGTATATGGAAAGTGGAAAAAGCTATAACAATATTACGAAGCACCAATGGTTTGTCTACCCCTTTCTTGATGTACCCCTTAAAACATGCACTAAGAGAGATTGAGACTCAATGGGTTCCTACAAGATAAAAATTGTTAAAAAGTGATAAAAAATGAAAATATTATGTGTATAAAATCTATTATAATGATTCCAAAGCTTATTTTGTGTACCAATATTTTAAAAATGGGGTTTTTGGATAGTCTCCCTGTGTAAGTGAAGTTCTGTGAACAAGGAAACTCATTTCCTTATAGAAAAGAAAGTATGGAAGCTAGTTTTGTTTTATTTATATTAGTTGGATGTAGATAAATATTAAATAACATTATTTAATATATGGTCTCACCTACTACAAAGATAAATTGAATGAAATCTACATAAATTATTTGTTTGTATATTCATAGTCATCTCAGTTGTTTGAATTAGGTATTAACTCATTCATGTTTTATGAATGAGTTTTAGATAATTTTAAAGGTTTTAACAATAATATTTTTTAAAAAATTATTGAATTAATAATTACCATATTTTAATAATAATTAATAATAATCTCTTGACACATTATAGTACACCCGATCCTAAATAAAGTTCTGAAGATTTTATAGACTTGCTTGTTGGAGATGTTTTGAGATTGTTCATTAGTAAATAGTCTTTATATAAGATGAATAAATTGGTAAGACCTATCCAAAACTTTATAAGTGATGTAAGTTGACAAAAACTCAAATTAGACTATTTTTTCCTTTTAGGCACCCATAGGTTAGTGTAACCCTGATTTAGCATTTTTGAATTCAATTTCAATCATCTTGTGTTTCTACTCTCAAGTTTTAGTGAAAATTTTTAATATAAGATAATTAATTGTTATATATAATATTTTTGTGTTTTTGGATCAGTTTAGTATGGTATAGTATGGAAATAAAGACTGAGTAAGTGCATTAGGCTTAAGAGACCTAATTGTGAAGGAGGAGTAGTGAGTTAGTAAACTTACATTCAAATTTTGGACATGAAATTTCATGTAAAGCTCAAAATGGATAAAGGGTGTCATAAAATAGTATTATTTTGACAATAACCTCTTTATATTACCCAAACCTACAAGCTTTATGCAAAAACATGGCTGCTGGAGAAGAGGTCTAATAGAATAAAGAGTAGATTTTTTAGAGTTAATGCTTATTGATTGTGTTAATTTATTGAATGCATATGATATTTCAAATGAGTATGTGTATGGATATGTATTACATATAGATAATACAAGATTCATGTTACCATGTTTTTGGCTTTTAGGCCTATGCACATATACTAAAAGATGAGTAATCTTAATGAAATAATGGAGAGTGAACTGATGAAAGATGTGTCAATATGATGGTGATTTACTATGAAGGAAAGAGTGTATAGGGTGATGTTTCTTGAAGTGAGGGAATAAGGAATAGATAATAAGGATAATTATGAGCCTAGTGAAGGAAAAAATTGATCAAGAGTGTCAAAGATAAGCAATGTACCCACATAGATAAATTAAAGTTAGAGATGATTGAAGGAATTCAAGAAGAAATTGGAGCCAATTAATTAATGAGGAGGTGTTATACATCATCTCTAATTTCACCTCTCATTGATGCATACACTAGAAATGAGACTAAAAACAACCAAAATTTATTCACTCAAACCCAAACTGTGAACTTCTAAAGCTCAAATTCCACATTGTGCTTCACAAGAATGGTGAGAATGCTAAGAAAATCAATATTTTTATGTTGAATTGGTCAACAAAACTACTCATTAATAAAAATAAAATGGCGTGTCCACCAAAATAATGGATGACTACCTTTGAAAGAATATCCCTAATTAAAATCAAAACCAAATATGTAACTAAACTCTTAGCAAATAGTTAATGTATCTGCCAAATTTTGTACCATTTTAAAGGTAAGTAAAATTTCATTAACACCTAGATTTACAACCACACCACAAAATCAGATTTATCACCTTTTCATAAATTCAAATGATGACAAGCTACTATCTCAAAAATCAAAGATACGAGTTATTAAAACTTTTGAATCATATGCCATAAATTTTAAAACATAGAAATTTTATAAATATTTGAATCAATTATAAATATAAATGAAAGTATATTATATGACCTTAGAAAACCAAACCTTTATCAAATTATGCTAAGTGACCACCATGTCTAAATATGCCTACCACTGAGAAGTGGTTATGTGGAACATTACAATACAATATCAAACTAAATACCTTTGAAACAACCCAATATCCAACCAAAATGAATGCCATGATGTTATGAACTTATAAAAATGTGTAATAAGATGTCAAGATAGACTAGGACTATGCATTAAAATTGAAGATGCAAATGATCAATACCAACAACTCACCAATTTTACATATATTATCATCTTACCAATTATCACAATGACAACATTATCAAGAGCATCAAACCTAGAAGTCACTTATCAATGCAAATATCACATAATTCACACACTAGATAGGCTTATGTGAAATCTACCACCTTTATGAAAACTTATAAATGTTAAAAGAATATTAGTGTGTCTTGAAACTGGAAGTTAAAGTGATGAAAAATAAGATGTAATCAAAATATATTGGTAATTATTACTTGAATCAATTAGAGATATATATACCTTAAAATAGTTTGTAAATACCTATTGATTAAAATTTAGAGACAAATATAAAAAATTATGCAATTCTAAATATATTAAAATGTGGTATGATAAAAACTAATCAATATAATGTTACAAAATCTTAAAATAACATTAAGAGTATTCAAACCACTCAACAAAACATTATTTCATATTTAACTATACGTAGAGAAACAATTTCTTAAATAAATGTAAACAAGTTGGCCCTCACCATCATTTTCAAATGTTATAAATTAAGTCATCATATGCTAAAATGTGATCATATTATGACTTTTTTTTTTGAATAGGGGTAGTGAGATTGGCTATAACACTAGAAACCTTACCAACCAATTTTGTTTTGTGAAATTAGGTTGCAAATAAAATTATGAATGTTAACAAACTTAGGAGTGTGATTGAAATAAATATTTTCCTAATAAAATATTCACAAACCCTAAAAAGTGAATATATTAAGGGATGGATTATTTGGATAACATAATATGGAGAATAGGAAAATTAAAATAGAAAAAATTTGGCTGTTCAGAATGAAATATACTGAAAGGGGGGTGAATCAGTATATTAAATATCTTTTACTTAATCTAATTTCTTTTCTTTAAACATTTATTCACATATTAAAGATATACAATAAAAATGAAACAATAACATACACCACACAAAAGAGAGAGAGACACTAGATTTTTCCATGAAAACCCAAAGTGGGAAAAACCATGGAGAACAACCTCAAGTATATGAATGAGCACCAACTCAAATTACAAAGTTTGCAAGCACCAACTTGTAGGAGCACCAACCCCTTTGTTAAGCACCAACACACCAAATATTTGTGAGCACCAACCCCTTGCAAAGATTTGTGAGAACTAACCTACAAGAGCACCAACCCCTCTTGTGTATAAAAAACAACTATATCTCAATGTTTCTTACTTAACAAATGATAGAAATTTTCAATATCTCCTACTCTTCTCTCCTCTTTTATTATATAAAACAATTACAAAACCATGCACTCTCTTGTATATTAAAAATGGCTTCTAAAGCCTTTATTTATAGCTTTCCAAATGATCTTTGGCATTCACCCTTTGTGACCCTTCAATCCTCATGGAAAATGGTGCCAAACTTGCATGACCCTTCGTATTCTTGCATTTGAAAAGTCACATGGTGAACCTTCATAAGAAAATACATCCTTTTCTCTTGTATCTTTATCTTAGTGACCTTTCAAATTATTTAAGGTGACTCTTCATGAAAAAGTGCACCATGCCCTATTTTATCTTCACTTGGTAACTCTTGGAATTCCTCAAGACGACTCTTCATGGGAAAATGTGTCCCATTCCTCTTTTGTCTTTACCCCGTGACTCTTTGACTTCTCCGTGGGCCCTCTTTTGAATTTTATGTAACCAAAAATATATTTATTAATATTAAATAAATATTAACACAAATTAGCCAAGATATAAATATTAAATATATAATTAAATGTTATGGGGCCTTTATCACCAATGCTAGACTTTTGACATCAATGACAATATTTCCAACAATCTCCCTCTTTGTCATTGATGGCAACCTCAAATTAAAACTGCCACATCTTGAAACCTAAACTACACATAACAACCTATACATACTACCATCTAAAAAATATACAGTAACTCCCCCTTACTGTAGCAACCTATACCTATTTCTACACTTTTACCCTAATCCTATTCTTCTCCCCCATTGACATAAATGGAAAAGGGATTATCTTGGAGCTAACACTTAGCTCCGCCTCAACTAATGCTAATCTTTAATGGAAATAAGTAAAAGAAATTACTCCCAACTTCTCCTATAGATACTCAAATGTATCTTTTGGTAGTGCCTTTGTGAAAATATCTACAATCTGCTCTATAATACTAATATATTCCATCTTAACATATTGATATGCAACATGCTCTCTCAATAAGTGATATATAATAGGAATATGTTTTGTTCTTGAATGCATCACTATATTTTTATAAATATTAATAGCATTTATGTTATCACAAAAAATAGAAATAGATTCATCATATTTTACCTTGATATCTTCCAAATTTTGCTTCATCCAAAGCACTTGAGCACAACACAATACCGCTACAATATATTCTAATTTAGCTATAAAAAGTGATACTGAATTCTTCTTTTTGCTTAGGCATGATACTAAGCTATCACCAAGGAAGAAAAATCCTCCACTTGTATGCTTTCTATCATCCAAGCAACCTACCCAATCTAAATTTGTATAAGCAACCAAAGTGAAATATCTACCTGTGAGATACCATATTCTATAATTCAATGTCCCCTTGATATATCTAAATATTATTTTCACCAACTGAGCATGACTCTCCTTTAGGACTACCTGATATCTTGCAACCATGCCTACTACATGCATAATGTCTGGCCTCAATGCTGTCAAATATAAAAGACTACTAATCATAGATCTATACAAAGATTGATCTAGAACAAGTGAATCTTCATCCTTAACTTGTTCCCTATACCATTGGTGTACAATCCTCAAAACCAAACTTTTTCAACATTGCTTTGTCATATTTACTTTGAGATATGAAAATTCCTTTATCTGACTAAAAATTTTACAACCCTAAGAAAAATGATAATTATCTAAGCATAGACATCTCAAATTATTTTTACATATTGTCAAAAAATTATTTTGTCATCTTTTTAATGTTATCTCCAAATATTATGTCATCAACATACACCATGACAATTAACTAATGCTCATGTTCTATTTTGATGTAGAGATTACTGTCAACAAATCCTCTATTGAAACATTAATCTTGTAGGTAGTTATCAAGTCTTGCATACCAAGCTTTGGGATCTTGTTTCAATCTATACAGTGTTTTCTTCAATCTGCATACATAACTACTATCATTTGAGAGAATAAATCCCTCAGGCTACTCAATGTAGACCTCCTCTTTTATATTCCCATTCAGAAAGGAAAATTTGACATCCATCTAAAACACTTTGAAAATTTTAAACATTACATATGCAAGAAATATTCTAATAGCCTCTAGCCTTCATACTGGTGTAAAAGTTTATTCATAATCAATTCCCTCAATCTGAGCATATCCTTTACATACTTATCTTGCTTTATTCCTGGTCACTTCTCCATTTTCATTCAACTTATTTATATAAATCCATTTTTTGCTATCACATTGTGATATTTTAGTCTAGGCACTAATTATGGACTATCATTCTTTTATATCTAATTTAATTCTTCATCCATTGCCTTAACTCAATGCTTATCATGTCTAGATTTTGAAAAAGTTATAGGCTAAATTTTGGATAACAAAGAGAATTTAACTTGCTTAGATTCACTTACCATCATTCTTCTAGTACAAATTCCTTAATTTATGTCCCTAATGATGTCACTTTCATTATGATTTCTTTAGACATATCTAGATGGGATTTCGGTGTCCTTTTTCTCCTTCTTCTCATCTTCATCTGATTCTTCAAAATCTTTCTCTTCAATGATTTCAAGAATGTCTATTAGATCACTAATTCTTTGTGTTCCATATTATTCTATCCTGACACTTTAAATTTCAAATATTTTCATGGTTCTTTTGTTATAACATTTATAATTTTACTTTCTCAAGAATAACCAAGAAATATACCTTCATCTTCTCTAGAACCAAACTTACCCAATTTTTCATTAGTTCTCTTTATGAAGCATCTACTACTGAAAAATTTGAAATAATTAACTATAGATATTTCATCTTTCGATAGCTCATAAGGAGTCTTTTCACTATTAAATCTCAATAATTTTATATTCTAGATATGCACTACTATACCAACTACCTATCTCCAATATTTATCTGGTATCTTGGATTCATTTAGCATTGTCCTTACCATCTCCTGAACTATTTTGTTTCTCTATTCAACTACTCTATTTTGTTGTGGAGTTTTAGATGATGAATATTGTCTCTTTATTCCATGGTCTTCACAAAACTCAATAAACTAATTTAACATGAATTCTCCTCCTTGATCTGATCTTAGGCACTTAATCTTCTAAACAATTTCATTCTTCACTAATGCTTTGAAATGTTTGAAAGATTCTAATTTTCTCTTTAAAAACATTACCCAAGTCATAAATAAAAAATCATCAATAAGCAATATGAAATATTTCTCACCTTGAGTACTTTGAGTTCTCATAAATCCACACAAATTAGTGTGAACAAGCTCTAACATCTGAGTGGTTAAGTATTCTTTTATTTTGAACCACCTTCTAGCCTACTTCCCATGCTGACAAGGTCACAAAGCATGTTGGATGGCTTTTTAATCCTTAGAAGATTTCTAATGGCTTGCTTATTATTGATGTTGATAAGATTGTCAAATTTTATGTGTCCCATTATCCTATGCCATAGTTAACTTTCTTCAATCTGACTCAAACAACATCTTTGACCTTTGATGTTTGATAACATATATAAATTATTGCCTATTCTCTGAGCATATACAACCATTACATCTAATTTTTTTCTCTTAATTTCAAAACCTTCTAGATAAAACTTTAGTGTGTGACCTTGATCACAAATTTGAATTACACTCAAAACATTATGCTTAAGACCTTTTCCATACAAAACATTTTTAGTTTTAGTTTTACCATTATTCAAACTTAGTGTACCTTTTTTGACAATTCTAGTAGTAATATTATCTATGAATTTCACTATAACACCATTGATCTTTTTCAAGGTTATGATCTTGCTCTTATCTCTTGTCATGTGCCTCAAACATCCACTATCAATGAAGCATGGATTTTCTTCATTTTTTACATGCAAATCTATCTGGACCAACATCGACTTCTTAGGTTGTTTCTTCTACCATTAACCTATCTGAACTGTCTTCTTGATGAATGGAGCCTTGAAACTCTGGTCCTTCTTAACTAACTCAGACACGATTCTAAAAGACCAAGCTATGTGTCTAGAGTTAATTCACTTATAACATATTATGGCCTCTTCATTAAATCATGATAGAGGAGCAAAAGAGCTATGTCTTCTGCTTTACTTTGCATGAGTTTCTTTCTCCTTATTTCTGAAATTGTTAGCCCTTTTTTGAAATTTTATTTTCTTATGACCATATACATCATAATAAAAATAGTAACCATAAAAATAGGACCTATTAGTGTATCTCTAACATGATTACCTTTTGTATCTATGTTCCTTCTAGCCTTCTTTATTTGAGATGTCCTCTATATTCTTAACTTCTTCCCTTTTTATTTCCTCTTTTGTAAGAGCTTCAGCATAGCTCTTTCCTTTTTTTTATGTTAACCTTATCTATGAAAGTCTCCCTTTTCTATTTTTCAAATCTAATACTTGTCTTATCTGACATTGATCTTTGACTTTTTAATGTCTTATTCAATATATTAGTTTTATTCTCAAAATTTTAGTTATTGGTTGCTATATCATTGATTGCTTTATTTGTTTTGTCAAGATCTAATTTTAAAGAAGCAATCTCAATAACATAAATTTCACATTCTTCACTTACCTTTTTCAAATATGCCATTATATTTTTTTCATTCTTCTTGGCTTCTTTAAAGTGTGTTTGTAGATCTTCAATTGTTTCTTTTTACTCCTTTTTTTATTGATTTGTAGCTTCAATCTTTGATTATTCTTCTCAAGAGCTTTTAACTCTTCTAAGGCACAAATGAGTTCTCCTTCCAGATTCACTTTAGCTTCGTCATATTCTTATTCTTGATCATTTATACTTTTACTTATGGAGGCATATTCATGTATGGCCATGAATATAATATCTTCTTCTTCTAAGTCACAAACTTCACTATCTTCAGTTGAGCTAGGATCTTTAGAATAAAAACTCTTATTATTGAATCCCTTCTTAAATTTTCCTTTAAAATTCTTCTTATACGTAGACTTTCCTTCTTCATTGTCACCATTACCCTTATCTAGGCCCTTAACTACCAAATGTCCAATCTTTCCACAATTAAAATATTTAAAAGGTAATTTTCCTTGATATTTACCTATGGTCTTTTTTAGCTTGTGAATGAATAGAGCTTCATTGTCATATTAATCATCACTAGAATTGTCACTTGATTCTTGAATCTTAGCCTTCTCTTTCTTTGATGTCTTAAAATAAACTTCTCTCTTTGAAGGTTTCTCTTGTTTGGTATGCATCTCATATGCCATAAGAATACCATATATCTCACCCATCTTTAGCTTGGCTAAATTCTTCATCTCTTCAATTGTTGAAACTTTCACATCATATCTCAATGGTAGAGATCTCAAAACTTTTTATAACATGATTGATTCTTCTAAATTTTCTCTAAGACCTTGAATTTGATTAACTATTTTATCAACCCACAAAAGGTAACTTGTTATATTTTCTTCCTCTTCCATCTTCAAACTCTCAAACTATTTTTTGAAAGTCTGAAGCTTAGCATGTTGAACCTTTCCATCACCTTTGTAAATATTATCAATATTTACCCAAGTTACATGATAATATTTAAATTAAATAACTTTAACAAATTATGATTCAAATAAACCACATAAACTAACATTTAAATCTTTAGCATTATTTTCATTTACCTTCTTTTCTTCAAGAGTAGTTACAAGTGTCTATGGCTCTTCATATTCCTCCACCACTACTTGCCAAATGTCAAATCCAAGAGCCATAAAATAAGTCATCATCCTTATCATCTAAAAATCATAATTTTTCCCATAAAATAAAGTGCATTATTTGTATAAAAACCTTCTTTTGATCTATCCATCATGCTTTTCCCGATCTACCTTAAAGCTATAAAATTTTTAAAAAAGGAACCTACTCTGATACCAATTATTAAGCATGAAATATACTAAGATGGGGAGTGAATAAGTATAGTATATATCTTTTACTTAATTTTATTTCTTTTCTTTAACCATTTAATCACACATTCAAGATATGCAATAAAATTTAAATAATAACATGCACCACATGAGAGAGAGAGAGAGAGAGAGAGAGAGAGAGAGAGAGAGAGAGAGAGAGCATATTTTTACATGGAAATCCAAAGTGGGAAAAACCATAGAGAACAATCTCAACTATATGAATGAGCACCGACTCAAATTAAAAAGTTCACAAGCAACAACTTACAGGAGCACCAAACCCTTTACTGAACACCAATATAGCAATTATTTATAAGCACCAACCCCTTTATTGAGCACCATTATAGCAATTATTTATGAGCACCAACACCTCTTGTATATAAAACACAACTATCTCTCAATGTTGCTTACTCAGCAAATGATATAACTCTTTAATATCTCCTTCTTTTCTCTCCTCTTTTCCTATATAAAAAATTACAAAACCATGCACTCTCTTGTATATTACAAATGGCTTCTCAAACCTTTATTTATAGCTTTCTAAATGACCTTTGGTATTCACCCTTTGTGACCCTTCAATTATTATGGAAAATGGTGCCAAACTTGCATGACCCTTTATATCCTTGCATTTGAAATGTCATATGGTGACCCTTCATAAGAAAATGCATCCTTTTCTCTTTTGTTTTTACCTTGGTGACTCTTAATGAAAAAATGCACCATACCCTCTTTTGTCTTCACTTGGTGACTCTTGGAATTCATCAAGATGACTCTTCATGGGAAAATACATCCCATTCCTCTTTTGTCTTTACCCTGTGACTCTTTGACCTTTCCATGGGCCCTCTTTTAACTTTTATGCAACCAATAATATATTCATTAATATTAAATAAATATTAACACACATTAGCCAAGATATAAATATTAAAAACATCATTGAATTCTATGGGGCCTTTATCACCAATGCTAGACCTTTGACATCAATGATAATATTTCCAACATTAGATAGATGAAAAATCAATACATATCATAGAATATAAATTTTGAAGGTAAAGTAATGTTCACAACACATGAATATTAAATACTTGTTACTATAAAATATTATTCCAAATTTGATCAAGTAATCAAATATTTATAACAAAATACTTACATCAATGTGGAAGAACATTTTATCTTTCCTTTAGTAATGAAAAAATGTCGTAAATATTGACAAAAGTTAACCAAAGCCAAAATGAAATAAGGAAAAAGAAAACAAAGCAATAAATAAAAAGAAAATAAATAAATAAATAAAAAGACACTAACTAAAGAAAAGCTCAAAGAGATGATAATTGATTGAATAACACAACCAATTATAATTGAGATCCTATAAATGAAAAATATTCTTACCAAGAACAAAAACTATTTTATATGGGCCAATCCAAAGTGAATCAAATTTATGTTATTTTCTAGGATCTTCATGAGCTTTTTCCCGATATAATACTATGTCACCAACTTTGAAAATATTTTTATAAACTTTTTATCACATATTTTTTTAAGTTTATCCTTAGAATTTTCTAATTTAATCATATTAGTATATTTAGTTTCATCAAGGGATATGAGACCATTGAGTATTTTCTCCACCATGTTAGTATTTTCTGTTAAATATTGAAGAGTATTTTCAATGGAAGAAATCTGGAGTTCTATAGGTAAATTAACTTCAAATCCATAAGCCAACATAAATGGTTAATAACCTATTGTAGCTTTCACCATCATGTGATCAACCTATAATATTTTAAAAAATTATGAACTAATCACACTTATCACAAACTATATTTTTTAGGATTTAAATTAAATTTTTATTGGTGGACTTAGCCTATTTATTCCCTTGATGATAATCCTTTGAGGAATGATAATAAATAATATAATAACATCCCAAAAACTCTAGATAGCCATTTGAGATAATTTGAGAACCATTATCATATGTTATTCCATTAGGAATGCCAAATCTAGAAAAAAAATTATTTTCAAAAAATGAAATAATTTTAGTTGTAACATAACTTTTCAAAATTATTGATTTAGGACACTTAATGAAATAAACTATAGTGATTAAAATATACCTATGTCTCGATAAAGAAGGGGGTGAATATGTAAAATAAAATTAATACCCCACCTAGTAAAAATTTTCTCAAGAATGATAGGGTTTAAAGACATTTTAGGTAATTTATCCCTACTATTAAAATTTTGATATCACATACACGTACAAACTAATTTTTATGAATATTGAAATAACATAGGCCAATAATAACCTGCATGTAAAATCTTGTATGATTTTTATTTTTTTTGCATAATTATCACCACAACTACCTTTATGGCATCCTCTAATGACCTTTCCATTTTTATTGTGAGTTAAACAAAATAATATAACACCATCTTTGTTCCTATAAAATATAAAAATATAGAATAAAACAAACTTTAAATCTTGTAATGTAAGTGATATTATTTTTCCTTTATCTACGTTATTAGGATATGCTTAGTTTTTGAAGTAATAAATCAAATCATGGTACCAATCATCTTTCAAAAATAGCTAGTCTCAATCATGCATTTCTTGGTCGATTTTAAATTGTTTTTAAAAATCAACAACCTTCATAGTTTTAAGATAAGGTTTAGCATGAAGAGAATAATAAATTGAAATAACTAAAACATTTTTGATAGAGGCCACATTTTCATCTAAATATTTAGCTAAATCATTTCCTTTTATGGTTTTGGATGTATCAAATCCAAGAACAACTCTTTAATATTAAAAATCCACTTTGCTAACCTTACTTGAATAGTTGGATTCTTCAAAAGATAAGAAAAGACAAATACATCGATAAAAAAGGGATTTATTTTCCATAAAAATCAATCTAAATTTAGACAAAAATGAAATTAATGGTTAAAAAAATATTTGATCAAAATATACCTAGTCTCAGTATCTTTCAAAACTTGACTCATGTAGCCAATAGGTATTTCCTCTTGATTATCATTATGTTGAGTAATAACAACATCTATGGTATTTTTTTGGAATTAACATTTATAATAAATGGTTGTTTTATAAAGTACATGAATAATCATAATGACATCCTTATATCTACTGAATGTTAAATATGAACCTCATCCCATACATAGATGTGATTTTTCTTTAAAAATATTTTTAAGGGATTATATTTATCAATAAAAGCAAAATAAATTTACATACATAGTTGATTTTTAAAAAAATGTACCTAAGACTAGACTTATATTTAGGAGGTGGTAAATATTTGATATCCTTAATGCATTAAAGATTAGTTGATATTGCATTTTTAAAAATAATATGGATTAATAATTTTTGTTCAGTTACTCTAAAAATTGATTTCATGGGATTTAGAGAAATACCATATTTTCTCTTGTGAAAATTTCACAAAGATGATCAATATGCTTCTTCCTCCTTTTATAATGCATGGTAATATCATCAAGGTAGACTTGAATAATAGTGTCAATCAATCCATCTAAGGATCTATCCATATCCCTCTAAAAAGTGTCACTTGTATTCATTAAACTAAAAGGCATTATATTGAAAACTAAAGTTCTTCTTCATGTAGTAAATGTGGTTTTACATCTATCTTCTTAAATGAAAGAAAATTTGATTATAACCAAAGAATCTATATGTAGACACTATTTAAAAATTATATATCACCTCAATCTTGTATACTTAAAAAATACATATCATGGATGTACCTTCAACTTCAAGGCCTTTCTCATTACCATAAAGCTTTCATATACTATCTCTTTGTACCTAATTTCTTATATCTTAGTTAAACCAATGTTATGATGATGACTTAGACCTTTTATCCTGCTCAGAATGTTATAAACCTACTTATCTTCTATCTTTGTAAGTTTTGGACTTGCACCTATTTTCCAACTTTCTAGACACTTGCATACCAGTTAGATGATTATGTCAACACAAGTGTCTTATCACATCACAAGTGTCTAATGACCTAAAGTCATTAAATTTTTAAATTAAACATATCATAAATTTCATACTAAGTGATTTAATGTGAGATATTCTTCAAAGGGATTGGTATAAATACAAGATCAATCCTCATTCATTCATCACCTAACAACTTGTTACCTAATCACAAAGAAACCTATCAAAAGTATTCAATCAAGCACTCAAGTGAGAAAATATTTCCTTTTTTCTCCTATTTCCATATCTATCATAGGTAGAACATATGTATAGGTCTAAAGTATTGAATGATAACTCCATGAGCATCATTCTCAAAGTAAAAAACTAGGTCACTCTATGTACTTTCTTATCACACATTACATGGCTCAAACATAAGCAAACATGTAGGGGAAAAAACATAAGTATGAGTCCCTCTTCATAGTACTGGATACTTAGGCAACACTCATTGATATAGGGGTATTTTGGGAAGCTCATCACTATGTTCCCATTAAACTATTTTTCCCACAACTAATATAAAGATGAAAAACTAAGGTTTTATCACTTGACAAATAGAAATAATCCATGACCTAGATATAAATTACCATAATGAAGGTAACATGGAACCCATAAGCATCAAGGTGGTAGCATCCAATTCTAGTAGGTATTTTGTACTAGAGACTTGCATTTATTTCAGATAATAACATCGATGTAACCATCCCAAGTGAATGCAATTATTTGTATCTACAAAGGTACAATTCCTAGAATTAGGTGAATGATATAGAATATATATCTAATATACTTTCTTCTTGTTCATATTTCAGATTTATATTAGCATTAGAACCAACCAAGTATATTATTTTCATTATCATTTCAATATCTAGCATAGTTTTAATTTATATTTTTTAGCATATTTTAGCATAATAAATTTAGTATATGCTTAACTAAGTTTCACAAATAATTTACTTAATTTAGAGATAGTCTATCATCCTTGTGCCCTAGACTATGTCTACCCCTTTAAACCTATATTCCCCACATCTATATTTTAAGTTTAAACATATGAACTTGATTCATGTGAATGTAAAAAATATATGATTCTTAGGGTTTTTAGCTAGCTAGCATTTCAATTTGTTGTTCAAAATTTTTAATTTTTCATTTCTAAACAATGAAAAATAATAATAATAATCTAGATTTAAAATGGAAGATAAAGAACCATTGATCAATCATCTCAATAATAACAAGGGTTTAATATATGAATTTTTGGATGTTACAACACATAAAATTTTTAATCATGATAAGGCTTAGGATTCCTCACCTAGTGATGGTGAATCCTTAGAGGGTACTACAACTGATTCCATACCAATTAATATTCCTACATCTAGTGGAGGCATGGATTATGTATTTCAACATTTGTGCCTTGAAACTACTATTACCACATCTTACATGAGAAACTTAAATTCTTCAAATCAAATAACAATTTTAATGCCTATATCTACCTACCCTATGGGTACACCTCATTTTAAGAGTTTTAAAATTTCCAACCTAAAATACTAAGAGTGAAATATCTTTTCCAAATTATAAAAAATTTCAAATTAAGGTTACAAATTTTGATAAAATTTATATGATATCTCCATATGTTATTGATTCATAATAGGTTCTGGATAATCATCTTGCACTAGAGATATATTTAAAACCCTTATCAACAAGTTTTTTTTCACCTAAATTCACATTTTATGATGGTGAAAGTGATCGTAAACATCATCTTCAATATTTTTATGTGACATGCCTTGATTATGCCTCTAATGATAAAATTTTGACCAAATTATTTATAATGAGCTTAAAATATTATGCTTTATAATGGTTTTATGATTTACCAACTCAATCAACAAATGCATTCAAACCTATTGTATATCATTTTTTAGCACATTTCTCTATTAACATTACCAAAAATGTTTCCTATGCCCAAATTACAAAGATCAAACAAGGAACCAATGAAATTATTAATGAGTATGTTTCTAAGTACAAGAAATGTTAACTAAAATGACCAATCATATGGTAGATAAAGAGCTTAAATATATATTAAATCAAAGTTTGCTTTTCTAATTAGATGATTTTATTATTTTCAAAAAATTCAAATCTTTTAATGACGCATACCACATTGTTCACGATCATGAAATGAAACTATCTCATTGAACAAACTTAGGTATGTAATGCATTGACTATGTCTACATCTACTACCAAGTTTAATATAAAACCAAGTTATAAGGCCAAATATCTTCATCCTACACAAACAACCTATATAATTAATGTGTTATCAAAACCACCCAATCAATTTGTGTTATCCAAAACACCACATAGCTAATTGTAATGTTTACCTAGGTCTCCCACTTCGTTACTCCTATGGATTGTAAAGCGTTATCTTATATCATTCCCTCATCCTATAGAGGTTGATATGAACAAATCTCTACCCAAAGACTATGGTGTAAATGTTTATTTTGACTATAACTAGGTCCTTGAGAATTATATGAATAAATTTTTTAAATTGAATCATAAAAATCCAAAACCTCATTGATGAATAAAATATTACGTTTGATGATACTTTAAAGGGATCAGGGTTACAACCTAGTGACCACTACAAGAAAAAAATATTTAACATTGTAATACCATTATAAGAAAGATTTAGAAGTATAAATGGCATATAATGCACATCCTCTTCCATCACATTATGAGCATCCATTGGATGGGATTATTGGTACATATATCTAGAAAATGCCTCTTATGAGTTAGATATTTTATATTGCTTTCAATGATAGTGAGATTAGGGATGATGACTCAGATCTTCATTCCTTATTCATTTGAGCATACCTTGACCACTTGTTTATACATAGTGTTATGATTGAAAATTTGCAATAAATAATATTTGTACTATGAAACTACTTATGAATTTGGGTTATATAAATCATGATTTACATCCATAAACCATATCAAGTAGATCATTTGATAGGACCTCATAACACATTCTTGGTGAGATTGAATTAAATTTATAGGTGGGTCTCATACATGTGGTTACTATATTATTTTATATACCTTACATGAGTGTTTATAATGTGTTATTGGTATGACCTTAGATATATACACTCTAAAAACTACCTTTAACAATGCACAGTGTGTTAAATACATCCATGGCAATCAGTTAATTATAGTTTTAAGAATTCCATAAGATCATCCTCTTGAGAAAGATAAATTTATACCCTAGTAGTTAATTATCAAACCTCCTAAGGTTAATATTTTGTAAAAGGTTAAGCAACATGCATTCCCTTTTACTAGGCAACTAGTACATGAGATAACATTGCATCAAAGATCCATAGTGAATTCCACATAATCCTCATCTACTACACACCATATTCATATATCCATAACACCTATACATGTTTTTATTGTTGTTGTTACAAATAAATTGTAGACTATTCAATGATGGGTTCCATGAACCCCTATGCCTACTATTTATAATTCAAAATAATAAAATATTTTGATACATAGATTATGCACACTCCTTATTAGTATCACTAATTTATTACACTAGGTTCAAAGTGGGGAGATACCTATGTACATCATTTGGATGAGATCATAGATGGTATTTTCCTTTCACATTTCAAAAAATAAAATAGAAAACATCAAAAATCCAAAAATACATTTAGCATTTACATATACTGTTAGTTCCTTGGCATATATGGTTTTGGTTCCATGTTGGTAGATAGAATATAATTATTTTTTATATACACATGTTCACACATATTTTGAGTGTGATATAGGAATACATAGATACATGATTTATGCACTTTTGGATGTTAAGTTTTCCCTCTACTCACATCACTTAGATGTTGGGGACATCCACCTCTATGATCATGATACATATAGGTTATATCATTTTATGGTAACTTTACATTATCATGCTTGAGCTCATATATATATTTAGACGTTCCCTTATCCATGTTTATATCTTTTGCATTGTACTTGATATGTTATGTAATTAATTTGTTTTTATTACATATATATCTAGGGACTAATATGTTATATTTATGTTGGTTGCTTATGCTTTCCTTCATACACTTCCTTGATTGTCTTGCTTTTTAATTATCTTGATTGTTTGAGAATTTGAATATACTCCATTATTTGTGTCCCCTATGCCTTTATTTACTTCTTTAAAATTTAAATATGTCATTATTTGTTGTATGTTGACATTTGAATATGTCATTGTCACTTTTTTGGACATTTGACTAAGTTATGTCGCTTTGATTTTGTGGCATCTGAATATGACTCTTATTTGAAATCTCCTTGGACCTTTGTCTCTTGATTTTTTTTTGAGTGCTCCTACCCTTATTTTCAGTCTCCTTGGACCTTCATCTCCTGATTTTATTTTGAATGATCATGTGTGTATTCTTGATTTCTTGCTGAAATTGTATTATTACTATCTAAATATTTCCATGATCTACATCATGCATATTAGGAATTGGTATTATCACATTATTCATACTTCAATGACATACCTACCTAGACATGTTCCCTCTATATGGTACATGGTACATTCATAGCTTACACTGTTATGTTATCCTTTTAAGGTAAGGTAATTATAATTTTATAATTTCCTTCACTTCAAATGGGGGGTGACATATAGCATTGGGGTCATGCCATAAAGGCATAAACTTCACATTTATTCATAGACTCAAGTTATAATGGGGGCATGTTCTAAAACATGTTCTTCATATTTCTCACATTTTCATATTATAGTTGGGTCATGTTTTGGAAACATGTTATCCACACTTATTCAATATGAAAAATACATAGATTATAAGTTTTTATATCTATACATATATAGGTGATGCATGTTTTGTAAACATGTTATCCACACTTATACCACTTCTCATATCTAGATTACAATGGGGGTATTTTTGGGATGCATATTCTCCACACCTACATCAGTTTTCAATTTTTGATTATAGTGGTGGCTTGTTTTGGAAATATGTTCTCCATACTAACAAATTTTCAAATTGGCCAAATTAATAGTTATATGATTCAAATACACATTTATGGAATAATTATATACATTAGTACCATTTTATATATAGTTTTAACATGAGACACATCTATGGTGAATATATTATGGAATGTGCACCTAATATTACAAAATCAAATTAGTTTCATATTTCAAAAAAATTTAAGGACTATCTATTTCTCTTAATTTCCACTCATTTCTTAATTTAGAATAAAGTAAGAAACTAATACAAGGGGTGTGTAAAGGTGTAGTCATATAACATGAAAAAATTGGTAACTTGAATATAGATAAAGATACCAAATCTTTAGGTCCCTCTTGATTACTCTCCTGACCCTCTTAAGCTTATTTTCACTAACTCCCAATCATTTGTGGCCTTCTAGACTTGATCCCAATTGAGCTAGGACCCTCTCTTCATGACTAATCCATCCCCCCCAAGTCTTGTCTACTCAAGATAATAGAACTAAAGTTGACTATAGTGATAGACCATAGGATCTCCCCTTTCTAGAACTCTTATCCAATCATAATTTTATCCTAATTACCATTTTTCCCTAATTCCTCTTGTTCATTATGTTAGCCTAGTTTGGTTTCATCTAACCCATGACCAATAGATCCATATAAAAGTATATTCAAAGATTATTGGGAAAGGGTTGAAAAATATCATTCAAACAAGTAAATAGAAAACCATGACCACTCAAGAAATATTCTTTATTCTTTGCATAAAACTAGCCTATACACTTTCAAGCCAATTCAAGACCTTACACCAATCCCTAGTCATCTCAAGCTTACCTAGTTTTAGTATTTCTTGCATTTAAATTCAGTATTACATAAAGAAATCTTAAAGGGAGAACTACATATGGCTTGATCCCTCTTCAGAGTATTAGTATGTAGGCAGCATGCCCACACATGGGGTGTGAATCATGTCTAGTGCATCTTACACACACAAACCCATTAACCCTATTTGTTAAAGTTTATTTCAATTGCATCAAAGATACAATTACACAAATAATCAAATCTAAAATGAGATCTATTGATAATTAGGACCTAAAAATTGGTACATATGCTCACACTGAGTACGTGAAAAAAACTTAGAAAGTTTAAATCCTTAGGACAACAATGTTAGAGAAGGACTATAACACCAAAGCTCAAGGTGTCCATTTCTATCACTCCCATCCAATCAAAAAAAAAGTCTAGGATCTTGTTTACAATAGTGTCTTAGTCCTGCACACAAATTTCTAGACCCTATCATAGTTGAAATAGTCTATAATAAGCTAAGTTTGATTTTTCTCTCTCTCACTACTATTTTCAGAAAAGGTCTAATTGTAATTCAATTTAAAAAATTTGTATATTTAATTATGAATATTATTTACTAATTTCTCCTACTCATACTTGTTTATTAAATAGGATTAAAACTCTATTATTCCCAAAAATAAAAAATCATTTGGTGAACCTGTCTTACATTAAATTTTGCATAAAACCCCTAAAGAACCTAAGGTAAATTCCTAGCTAATTTTTGCCATTAATTTCTAAATTTTTTCTTGAATATTAAAATCAAAAATTTCTCTCAAGTTATAAAATGTGGTAGTAAATTTTAAAATAAGTTTATTTTAAACCTTAGTTGCATCAACTAGCTCCTAGTAATTTTCTAATCATTTTCTAAATCTTTAGTTTCATATTAAAATAAAAAAACTACTTCAAATTTCAAAAATTCATAGTAATTTTTTTAAAAAATTCCTTAAAACCCTAGTTATTAGACCATTTAATCCTAAGTGGGCTTATTGACCCTTAACCTTGGTAAAGTTATTAAATAATAATAATAATATATTATTTATTAACATGAGGTGTAAACCTCATGAAAATAAATAATAAAGTTATAATTATTTAATGAGGTGCCAAAATTTAATTAAATAACTTTATCGGGATGGATGACCCTGTTATTTTTACAACTGTCACCTCCCATGGAATTTTACTATAAAATATGGTTTTACCCCTATTGTGAAAATACATCTGAATATGAATTATTTTTAGCATATTCAACCTATGAGTTTTGTGAAGGTCATTCTATGAAGAAGTGAGAAGGTGGAAGAATTTGTATTGGGGTTATTGTTTCTCAATTATTGAATATCACTCATGGGTTTTTTATCTCTTATAGGTTTTCCCACTTTAAAATCTTTGTCATTTGTCTCATATGCTTTGCCTATTCATTTACACTTCTAGATCTCATCTTATGTATTTCTATATATATGTATACATGAAATATTTCATGGAATCAGAGCTTATGGAGTGTAGAAGCTTGGAAAGAAAATTATATGGAATTAAATATCAATATTTGAAATATTTAAATAATTTTATTCAAATATTAGGATACCACTGGCTTGGTGTATGGCCCATGCCTACAAAAACTCAAGAAATTAATTTTTTTAGTCAAAATTCAATTTTTTAAATTCTTTAATTATTAAAAAAATCTAGAAGATTGGAATAGATATCAAGATTTTTGGGTGAGTGTACAAGTTTATAGGATCTATTAAACATTTACAGGGGCACCATACTTTAGCATGGATAATTCAAAATATTGAATCTTCAGCAAGAATTCCATTTGGAAGGTCCCATTATGTTTATCAAAAAAAAAAAAGAGGGGTACTAAATTTTTAAACAAATTGAAGAGGTGTACCAAGAGATCTGAACTCTTGAAATTCTATAGGATAGCCATGAATCTATAGGTATTTTTTTAAAATTCATATAGTTTTTGATAAAGTATTTAAAAAATAAGTTATTTATTAATTTTTTTTTCAAAACTCAGGTCCCACTTTTGGAAAAAGAAAGAATTAATAAAAATTTAATTTTTTAAATCTTTTTCACTCATGTTTTTTATTAAAAAAACAATAAAAAGGGTCATGGGCCCAATCAAAGCTACCCACTGGGCAAAAAGTTTCAAACTAGATAAGAATAGTGCATTAATAGCACATATAACACTAAAATAGTAGACGAAACAAAAAGCTAAGTAGCATCAACATAGGAAACTAGGGACTATCAGATGTCCCATACTTAGCCAATAATTTGATAATTCCTTTATAGTCACCAAGACTTTCAATACCAACATTTTTGAGCTTACTGTCAAAGTCTTTCACCATAGTTAAAACTGTAGCCACATCATTGAGATCCTTGGATGTGTATTCAACCATGGTCCTCCATTTCTTGTTCATCTTCTCCATTTTGGTCTTGATCACCTTAATATCTTTCACTATCTTAGTGCATAGAGAGTAGTTCTTTCCCTTCTCTTGGTCACTATCATCCTTGGTGTCCTCTTCCATCTCCTCCGAATAGGGCTCATTCATTTCTAGGAAGTAGCTAGTACCTTCCACCTCATGTTCTGGTTCAGAGAGGGTTTCATCAATTTATTTTTTAATAACATCTTCAAAGGATTCAAAAGTATCAAAAATAAGAATACCTTTAGAGTTAATAGAAGAGGTCCCAATAATTATTCTAGATCTACAAACACTAGAACTACCTCCTCTACTATCCACCAATAGATTATGGTCCTAGGTCAACTCCTTTCCTTCTTCCATGGTGCCACCAATATTCTCAAGGCCAATTTTAGTCTTCTTGGGGTGAACATAGACTTCTTCCTTAGAATTATTTTAGATTCTTTTATTAGGTACCTTCCTCAACTCCTGACTAGGGGGATGAGCTTACCACTGATAGATAAAGGGGAATAGGTAGGATAATCAGCCAGAGGGGTAGCTCTTTAAATGTCATAGTCAATAGAAATGATCCCCCCCCAATCAAATTTTGGGAGTTTTGGGGGTCCCCTTGAAATCTTTGCTCTTACTTTTCCCAGTAGGAAATAGGTTAGTTAAGGATTCATCCAACAGTCTCACTTTAATTAGCTTAGGGGGGCATAAAGCCATATGGAACTGATAGAGACTTAGCATAAGGCATTGATTGATAAAGATGGGGTGACTACCTAAGTTTTTGGCCCAATACTCCTTAGCTGATTTGATCAAATTTTCTAAAGAAAATAAAAGAAAGAAAGGAAAATTGATAACCAATATATCTCAAAAATGATTAAGGAGTATAAAGTGGTAGTAATAAAAAACCTTATACCTACCCTTGAGGGTGAAATATTTCATTATCATGAGGTAGACATGTCCCCATAGAACTAGCAATTTCTCATGCTCAAAACCCCCATGAAGTTTAACAGCTACTTCCCTTTCCTTGAAAATGATTGCCATATTCTCTAGTTCTAACACCTTACTATGGTGGTAGATTTTCTTAATTTTAGTGGGAAGCCTATTATCCTATCCAATCACCTCCTCTAAAACCTCAAAGTTAACTCCCCCCATGCATACCCTTTTGGAGTCCTCCCAAGATTTAGTGAATTATCAAGATAAATTTTCATCACTCCCTATCATCCCTTCAAGAAAGGTAGCCATTCCCCCCTCCTGAATGATATGCCAAAAAGTGGGGTCCTGGTGGAGTTCCTCTAAATAAGATGGCTCAATCTTAACAATATCACATCCCATACTGAAAAAATAAAGATCTTAAAAATGCTCAATCCAAGTGATAACATATCTAGTATAACTAATACATCTTCTCAATCCTTTCGCATAATAAAAAGGCCAAAATCATCCCTATCCCCTCACCTTGTAATTATTATAGGGATTAACTAGACCTTTTCCATGTTCATACATTGCCTTTTGGTTATCCCTCGACTACCAATTCATGCCAATATAGGAATCATAATAGTTAGAACAAGTAAGGAAACGATTACCCTCATTCTAACTCAATCTATAGCCATCACTCCCTTTCATATTAGCTAATATATCCTCCTTTTTATCTAGCTAGCTATTTCATCATTTTATCTATCGACCACATATACCTCCCTTTTCACTTTAGGCCAAACAAGTATCTAGTTAGCATGACCCACTTTGATTTATTTCCTTGACTTTCAACTAAGCCAAGAGTTCGACCATAGCTTTTTCATTTTTTCTACATGACATATAGGGAGATTTATATAATAAATACATTCTCATGAACAAGAGGAATAGGCCCTATCTAATTATGATCCAATAAAGTCTTCTTGGAAGTATAGTCTTGGTTTTTAGAATAACCCATATCAAATTCATTTGAATTCCTTCCTCTCTTCAAAGGATAACAACCTCCTCTTATTAAACCAATATAGAAAGTGACTATGATCCCACATAGTTTAAACCATGTGGGTATTTCCATCTTTTTTTAAAAGATTTTGAATTATGTTAGGTAAAGTTGGCAATGTCCTCTAACATCACCACCTGTCACTATTACTTCCTAAATTATCCATTACATATGTAACTATATTAGCCTCCCTATAGGTATGAGTGACTCTATCCTCCTCTAAGGCATTTAAAAGAGTTTGAATATCTCCTATTAAGTTTGCTAGTTTCCATCCTATGTCTATTGTTCCAAGTGTGGCATTGACTATTAATTTAGAGTCCCCTTCAACATGAAGTTTCCAAACATTGAGAGAAATCACAAGTCTGATGCCCCACAACATTGCTTGGGATTCTACCTCATTGTTAATTTTAATACCAATTATCCCCGACTAAGCTACCACTAAAGTACTTGAATCATATCTGATAATACCTCCACCACTAGCCACTCCTAGGTTTCCTTTGGTAGCCCCATCAAAGTTGAGATTATGTCAACCTTCCTGAGGTAATGGCCATTTGGTATTATCCCTTGCCATATTTTTAGTACTATCAATTTAGAAGGTGTTCAGGTTAATATTCCATTGATTTAATAATTTATGGGCTTTTGGTCTTGGTGGGTTCTCCATAGTTTTGAATTTGTAGGCATTGATATTTTCCACTAGAAGCTTTGAGAAAGATATAAACAACTCCATAAGAGGTTTATGTTTGTCTCTAAAGATTATATTATTGTATTATTTCCACAAGCTCCAAGTAAGATGAGAGGGGATTTGTGACCATAGTTCCTTTAGAACAAGGACAGAAGATTTGGATGGGGGTCTCCAATTTCTAATCAAATCTTCTACCTTCTCATTAAGCACCCAACTTAGGTTAAGTCTTTATATAGTGAGGCTCCAGACCTCTTAGGAAAATTTTCACTATAGAATAATGTGAGTGGATGTTTCCTCTTCCTCTTTATAAAGAATGCATTTGTTAGGTATTTGAATACCTTTCTTCTTCAAATTATTAATGGTTAGTAATTTGTTATGCATTAGAATCCACTAGAATAAATTAATTTTAGGAATAAATTTAGGAAGTTAGGTTTTCCCCCATAGGTTTTCCTTTCATATGTCTATAATTAATCTATAATCACTATTCATAGTGAATAAACCTTTATCATCTTTGTTCCATAGAAATTGATCTTGTTTAGGAAAAGTGGGTAACCTAAACTTAGATAGTTACCCTTGTAGTTGTATAGCCATGTTTGTATTATCCTCTTGATCCTTGACACAATTTATAATGTTCTTCCAGTTCTTGACACTCCTATCTCTGTTGATGTAATTATTCACTATAGCACCAAAAAAACACTAGCTACTTCTAATACTCTACAATAATCTAAGTCTTTAAGAGGTTAATATTTAAACTATCTATATTCCCAAAATCTTATTTTATTTCCATCTCCAATCTTCCATTTGATGCGTCTTCGAATAAGATCTCAAGTTTTGAAAGTTCCATTCCATATAATAGATCCTTTAGGGAGACTATGTTCAGTTAATATCCTGTAGCTATCTATATTGAGGTACCTAGCCTCCATGATACCACTCCATTCCTTATTGCCTTGTATTAAGTTCTAGTCAATCTTTGACATGAGGACTTTATTAATTAGGTGGATTATTCTCAATCCTATACCCCCTTGGTACTTGGGGGTGTAGACCTTCTCCCATCCTACTAGTGCTAATCTTCTCTTTTCCTCTAACCCCAATCAGAGGAATTTTTTTGAATATGTTCTATCTTATTAGCTACATATCTAGGGATTTTAAAGAGACTAAGGAAATAATAGGGAATACCTTACATAGATGCTTTTAGGAGTTAAATTTTTCCTACCTGACTCAATAGTGCCCCTTTCCATCCAACTACTTTCCTCTAAATTATTTCTATGATAATATTTCGATAGTCAGTAGTGACATTGGATATAGTGAGTGGGAGTCGAAGGTATATAGTGGGTAATATTTCACTAGAGCATCCCAAGATTTTGATAATTTTCCCTTATAGGTCATCCTGGGTGTTAAGAAAATAGATGTGGCTTTTCTCAAAGTTAATGATCTATCTGGAAGCCATTTCATAAGTGTTGAGAAGTTTTTTTCCACCTTCTCACTTCCATAACTAAGGAATTTCCAAATAATATAGTATCATCTATAAAATATTGGATGATAAAAGGTTGGATTGTGGAAGTAGGCTTGATACCACTGAGGTCTCCTTACCCCAAAAGGTTTTAAGTGGTTCTACCCATTACCTCTTCCATTAGGATGAATAGGTAAGGGGAGAGGGGATATCCCTACCTAATACCTCTACTAGATGGAAAGTGTCCTTTGGGAGATCCATTAACCAGAATAGAAAAAGTTATCATGGAGATACACTCTTTAACCATATTAATGAAATAATCTTAGAAGCTAAATTTCCTATGGACCTTGATCAAAAAGTCCTAGTTGACTCTATCATAGGCTTTGGAAATGTCTAGTTTTAATAACATACGTGTATATTTGCACTTGGAGATTGAGTGGATGATTTAATGCATGGTGATAATAGCATCTAGAATTTTCCTACCCAGAACAAAACATTTTTGACATGGGGTAATGATTTTGATCAACAACAGTTGTAATATAAGGACCAAGGTCTTATTAAAGATTTTATAAACCATGTTGCATATACTAATAGGTCTAAATCCCATCATAGAGGAGGTGCCCATCATCTTTGGCACTAAGGCTATATAAGTGTTTTTTAGCTACCATAAGAGCCTACCTATTTGAATAACTTATTTGGCAGCATTGGTGACATCCTTCCCTAATATGTCCCAAAATATTTGGAAAAATGTTGTGGGGAATCCATCCAACCCAAGGGCTTTGAGAGCTTCCATCGAAAATATATCAGCCCTAACTTCCTCTTCCATGATTGGTTTGGTTAGAAGGATATTATCCTCTTTAGTTATAATAAAAGGTATGGAGTTCAAGATGAACTTAGTATATTTAGGTAAGGAGTTAATCTGATGAGTGGATAAAAGTTATTCAAAGAAGATAGTGGCTAGTTTTTTTATTTCCTCCACTTCCTCAACTATTAGGCCATTTTCATCCACAAGTCTATTAATGGAGTTCCTCTTCTTATGTTTTAGAGTGGATTAGTGAAAGAATAATGTATTCCTATCTCCCTCTTTAAGCCATTGTACCCTAGATTTATGTTTCCATAACATTTCCTCATCCTTTAGGGTTTAAATCCAATTTTTTGAGAGAGTTTTCTAGAGATAGTATATTTTTTTATGAGTCCCCCAACTCCATTTTTGTTTGAATATCTATTAGATGGTTCATGATGTTATTATTATAAATCAAAACATTTCTAAAAGTATACTTCTTCTATCCCTTGACTTTGTTTCTAACATTAGCCAATTTTTGAGATAGTCTATACATAGCCATCCCTTGGATAGGAATGTTCCACCACTCAATCAAATGGTCCATAAATTTTGGATGGAACATCCACATCATTTAAAATATAAAAGGGAAAGGACCTCTAGGTTTATTTTCTTTCCAATTAAGTAATAATGGATTAGGTCAGAACCCGCCTTAGGAAGGACAGTCAAGCGAACAAGGCTAGTTATGTTCCAATTATAGTATATTGAGAATCTATCAAGTTTAACCTGTATAAGATTATTCCCTTGTCTTTTATTGGATCAGGTGAAAGATTGACCCTCTAGGTCAATATCCATTAGGCCTGTATTACTTATGAAATCTACTAGGTCCACCATGATATCAAAGTGGTCTATCAGGCCTCCCCTTTTTTTTGATGGGTATAAAGGGGAGTTTAGATCCCCCATTATCATCCAATTGGTATTCCTAGAGTTTTTGATTGTGGTTGAGAGATTATCCCAAACCTCCTTTCTCCCAAGGTGGGTGTTTGGGGCATAAACATTAATCAACATCCATTGTGAAGAATTACTATGGAATAATATTTTTATATAATGCCTATAATAGGTCACCACCCTTCCCTTAAAGTTATGATTCCATAGTGTGGCAATGCCTCTTGAAGCTCCCTGAGCTTGATTGATAACATAGTTAGAATTAGGCCAAATGCTTTTAATCACTAGTTTGAAATTTTGCTCAGTCATCTTGACTTCTTGAAGTATAAACATATCTATATTATTGTCTATTATATAATTCCTAACAAGCAACTACTTGTGAGGGCTATTAAGCCCTCATATATTCCAGGAGACTATGTTCATTTTTTAATCTTCCTAGGGGGACTAGTAGGGTAGACTATCTATCCTTAACACTTTCTTTTTACATCTATTTCTACCTTGTTTATATGTGTGTAGGTCTACCTTTTCCATTCTCCCCCCACATCCATAGTATTTTTGATGTTGCCTTTGCCTTTCTTCTTTGTTGTAGACTAACCCTCTTCCTCTTCTATACTCTTACTAGTTCCTACACCTGGGGACTAGGAAAAGCTTCTCTAAAAGGGGCTCAGGACTAGCTTACATCTTTCTTTTTTAGTTATTGAGATAACTCTATCTTGGACATTACTTTGTTGGGTCTTCTTCACCACTGAAGATCTAAGGGATTGGACTAGTTTTCCCTCCTCCCTTTCTTTGGTTCTAATAGCCATATCATCCACTTGATTATTGGTGTTTTCTTTTGTTGCCTTTTCCTCTAGACATAGATCTTCCCCCATACAGGTCAATATGAAGGTTATAATAGGAAGTTCCTGATATGAGTATTTTTCTAAACTAGCCATCCTATTTTTCTTCATTAGTGGAGCCCTAGAAAATATTAGGTCATCTGATTGATTATTAAAGCTTACCTTAGGCTCCTTTTCCTCTAAATTTTGACTTTTCCTTCTGAGATTGCCCTTAGGAAAACACAAGGGGTGTCTAATTCATTATTTTGGGTGGCCCTTGGGATTCATTCACCATCATGACCACCTCAACCATTATTCTAGGTGAGGTAATAGGGGAGTCAATAAGGTTGAGAATGTCTCCCTTGAAGGGATAGTCCTCCACATACTCTACTTGGTCTCTTTTCACATATTCATAGGGAGGGGGACATTTGAAAGCCTTACATTGGGTAAAAACATGTCTCAATTTCATGTGGTTTTGATATAAAACCCTAGCGTTTTCATATTGAATGCTTTGATTCCATTTCCCAAACTTGGACTCTAGACTGATGGAGTTGGGAAGTGTTTTAAGAATATCAATATTAGTGCAAAAATGAACATAAAATAACCTTGTTTTTGCCTTCACGACTTTGTCAAAAGTCACACAGTCACCAAAGGAGTTACCAATCCATCTAAATATTTTCTTATCCCAAATTCCAAGGGAAGACCTGGGAGTCTAACCTAGACAGGAGTCAATTGGTTGAGGTCTATATTAGGATCAAAACTAGGTTTTCATTTACATAGAGAAATTGAATTATTCCCATAAATTCATGGGCCTCCAGCTAGAATCATAATTTCCTCATGAGAATTAAATTTAAATAGGAATATTCCTCCTATCATAACACTGATCGAGAGACTTCCCTTAAGAGTCCACTTGGTGGACACCCATTTCTTGACTAGATCAATGTTGGGTCTAAACAAAAAGAATCTTCCCACAAGTGTATTAGACATAGAATATATAACCCTTAACACATCTTGGTCTAAAATTTTGATGTTTTTAGCACTTTCACTCTCTGAATTTGGAAGAGTATTCACTTGGAAACAATTTTTGCTCATCAGAATAATAGATTCTTTAAGAGCTTTACCTAACAAACCCTCTTTCCATACCTTCAAAATGTGAGTCATGGACGGGATCACATGCTTAGATATTAGACCTTTATTAGATGTAGATCATGATTCCCCCAAAACTAGGGGAGGAGGTCAGGTCACCCCCTCAAATAGTCACCATCCATTCCCGCCTAAAAAACTAGGAGCAAAATTCAAAATCACTTACCATATATTTTTCACTTATGTTATTTACATGCACATAATATATTTATTTATTTTTGAAAAATTAGATAAAAATATATAAATTTAAATTAGTGTAGGTAAATCTCAAATAAACTCTTAGAAGGGTTGGCAGCTTTCATTTTGTTAAAAGTTGTCATAAAGGAGGTCTTATGTTCAAATCCCCCTTAATTTTATTTATTTTTATTTTTTTTTGAATTTTTTTCAAATTAATTCAAATCCTAGCTTGCATGTTATGTTTCATATATTCAAAACCCTAGGTAAACATATCGAACTTCATGTGATATTTGATCTTGTCAAAACCTAGGCAAACATAGCTATGTAACTAGTCAGTCTTGAGGATTTTGCACATTATAGACACATTGGAGTGGTCTATTTTTTGTATTAAAAACTTATACTATTATTTTTACACATTTTTTAATAATAGTGCCTACATGGTCATTTTGAGTGTGACTCTTTTGACACTTAGATTTATGTATTTTGAATTCAATTTTTTGCATTATTTAACATCTAAATTAAGTAATTAAATATATTTGTACTTGTGATTTAAATTATTTTAAAAACTTAAGTTAAATTCATATTTAAATGTTTCATTTTAAGCATTTATTTACTATCTTGTTTAAAGGGAAGTTATGGTTTCACCTCTTTTTTTCCTTAGATAAATCTCAAATGTTTAATAGAAATAATTACAATATATGGAAAATTCATGTTAAAGATGAATTTATGGCCCATAAATTATGAAATATTGTTGTTTGGACTAAAAAAATCCCTTCTAGATGACATGTAACCCCTGATCTTACCAATGCATTTTAATAGAAATATTAAGAAGTTATATTCATTATCTTGAGGAGTGTTAAGAATGAACTCCTTCTCCACATTGGTAATTAGGATTCTCCTAGTGATGCTTGGAAACTCCTTGAATCCATGCATGAAGGAATTCACCTTTCAAAGATCATTAAATTAATCTTTTAATTAATAACTAAACCTATAAAAGGTGATGAAAAGGTTATTAATTTTTTTGCTAAAATTAAAAACATTAAAGTTCAATTAGATGGAGGTAATTATAATTTGATTCAAGATCAGTTGTTTTATTTTATCATTCAGTTAAATATTCATGAAAATTTTAGAAATTTCATTTCAATTTTGAATTTTAAGTATCAAACTGAGTAAGATATCCCTAATCTTACCACCTTGTCTGCTCTTCTAATTCAAGAAGAGCAAGTTATGAAAAAATTTTATTCTAAAGAAAATACCACTCAAGCACTTTTCACATTAAATAGTGTTTTTTATAATACTAAAAACCATAAATCTAACTGTAATTTTAATAAATGAAAATATGGGATTAATAAATCTAGTAATAAGAATCATACACCTAAATTAAATGAAAATTACAATCTGTGTGGTAAATTTGGTCATAAAAGGGAAACTTGTTATAAAAATAAGGATAGAATTAAAAATAAATTTTATAAAAATAACAAAGGGAAGAAAACTAATCAAAATAACAATCAAGATTCAAAGGTTATTTCTTTATATGCTGATTTATGTGCATCAAATGAGAATGAATGGATTTTAGATAGTGGTGCATTACACCATATGACATGCTTATCTGATTCTAAAAATATCTCTGAAAGAATTTACTTAAGAGATAAATTTTTTAGAAGCAACTAAACATGGAAAAATAAAAATGTTAAATGTTATTATTAATGATGTTTTCTATGTACCTAAGCTTAAAAAGAATTTATCTTGTTCTCAAATTAATAATGATAATTTAATTGTAACTTGTTTGAAGATAGTTGGTCCATTAGAAATCAATCTGGTTCCTTGATTATTGAAGGTATTCAAAAGAATGGTTTATATATCTTCTCTCCTTCTACATGTTTAATTTCATCACATAATAAGAATGAATCTCAATTATGGCATGAAAGATTAGGACATGTTAATTTTAGAAGTTTACATGATATGTCTGTGAATAATATTTTTTTTGGACTTCCTTCTATCCCATCTCATCATGAATCTTGTGGGAATTTTTTATATGGTAAATACCATACTAACCCCTTTCACAAGAATCATGATGTGAATTTCTCTCATCCTTTAGATATAATTCATAGTGATGTTGTAGGACCTCTTAAAGTTGTATCTCTTAATAGTTCATTATATACTATTAAATTTATTAATGATTACACTAGAATGATCTGGTCTTATTTCATTAAAAATAAATCTAATGTTTTGTCTAAATTTAAATAATTAAAATTTTATGTTAAAAATGCATCTGATTTTTCTATTAAGATATTAAGAACTGATAATGATGGATAATATGTTAGTAAATAATTTGATTCTTTTTGCATTAGTTATAGTATTTAAAGGGAAATAATAAATCCTTATTCCCCTCAACAAAATGGTATTATTTAAAGGAAAAATTACACCATCATAGAAATGGCTAGGACTATGTTACAATCTACAAAATTTTTTAAGTTCTTATGGGTTGAAGCCATGAACACTATTATTCATATTCTAAATAGAATCCCTACCAAATCCTTTCATTTTTCTACTCCTTTATAAATTTTAACTAAGACTCTCATATTTATCCTTGTGATGAAACATATTCCCTTGAGGAAGATGATCTAGTTATTGATAACCTAGAGTATGAAGAACCCCCTAAGTTTCATGTTCAATCTAAAAGACTTAAATGGGTAGAATCCTTAATTCAATCTTATAATCTTAATAACCTTAATACATTAACTATAAGTCAACATTATTATCATGCATTAATGACTATGTATTAATGTGAACCTCAATCCTTTGAGGAAGTTACTCAGGATGATAGATGGAATGTTTCTATGCAAGCTGAGTATAATGTCTTAATTAAAAATTAGACTTTGGACTTTGTCCCTCATATACCTAAAAGGTATATTGTTAGTTGTAGGTGGCTTTATAATATCAAATATAATTCAATTGGTAAACTTGAAAATGTTAAAGCTAAATTAATTATTCGCAGGTTTACTCAAAAACTTAGGATTGACTATGTTGAAACCTTTGTTCCTGCAGAAAAAATGAGTACGATTAGAATTTTTATTGCTCTTTAGCCCAAAATGGTTAGTTTATCCATCAAATGGATGTCAAGAATATATTTCTAAATGGTGATTTAGAATAAAAAATCTATATGGCTTAGCCTAAAGGTTTCATTGATCCTAACAGAGAACATTATGTATGCAAGTTAAAATAGTCTTTGTATGGCTTAAAACAAGCTCCTCAAGCTTGGTATTTTAAGATTACTTTTTTTTTCAAAGAATTAGGTTTTTCTAATTGCTATTCAAATAATTATATCTTTTTTAAAATTAAAAATATTCATTTAATTATAATTATATTATATGTTGATGATTTGTTGATTATTGGCGATCTAACTAGTTTAATTCATAAATATAAGAATAAACTATGTCAAATCTTTGAAATGACTAATTTAAGAATTTTACATTATTTTTTAGAAATGGTTATATTTTAGGATAAAACTTCATTTGTTGTATCATAATCGTAGCATGCACATAGCCTTCTTATTAAGTTTAACATGCTTGTTTGTAAATCTTCTTCTACTCCTATTGAAGTTGGTTTTAAACTTGATCTTAAACCTGTATATGAAAAAAATAACTCTACTTTGTATAGATATCTTATTGGAAGTTTGATTTATCCAACCATTACTAGGATAGATATTTCATATGTTGTTAATGTTACTTCTAGAATTAGGTAGGATACATATTTGTATCATTGGAAACTGGCTAAACAAATTCTTCATTATATCAAAGGAATAGTTAATTTTGGTTTATTTTATTCTTCCATTAATAATGCTAATTTATATGATTAGTATATGTTAACCATGTTGGTGATACTTTATATCATAAATCTACTTCTGGATATGTGTTTAAGTTTGGTGCAGGTCATATCACTTGGAGCAACAAGAAGCAACCTACTATCTCTCTTTCTTCTATAGAAGATGAGTATGGAAGTGTTATGGAAGTTGTTAAAGAAGCCATGTGGATATGAAGGTTGTTGGGAGAAATTTATTTGGATGTTTCTCAAAGTACCATCCTTCATTGTGATAACCAAAGTTGTATAGCTCTGGTGAAAAACCCAGTGTAGCACCAAAGAGCTAAACATATTTAATCTCATGTGCATTCTATCTAAGAGAAAGTATTCAATGGTGATATTAATCTACAATTTTATCCTATGGATGAACAAGTGGAAGATATCTTCACAAAACTATTTGGTGCTACCAAGTTTTATCAATTTCATGAAATGTTAAGCCTTTTGGAGTTGCCATTGAGATAGAGTGTGCATGATAATGCCACTTCCTAATGGCCATGTGTTTCTTCTCCTTCTCTAAACTTCTTTTCATTGCAAATCATTGTAAACTTCATGTATAATTTACATGATTTATGTAAACTTCATATTGAAATTTTGCTTGTGTACCCCAATACATTTAAAAGTATAATTTGTAATGGATGTCTTTATGTTATAAAAGGCTCTAAATATGCTTAGTGATTATTCATGAGAAATAGTGAGATATAATATCACAATCATGCTAGGATAAACTTAATTTTTATTATTTTATAGATTATAATTCCTTTTATTTCAAAAGGTGACTTTTGGCATGATGAATGTTTTTAAATCCTTCAAATTTTTGTACATAGTATAATTCCTTTTTAAGGTGACTATGACATTTATCCCCGCTTAGCATTAAGGAGGAGTGTTAGAGAATTTAATCCTAAGTGGGATTATTGACCCTTAGCCTTGGTAAATTTATTAAATAATAATATATTATTTATTAACATGAAGTGTAAACCTCATGAAAATAAATAATAAAGTTATAATTACTTAATGAGTTACCAAAATTTAATTAAATGACTTTATCGAGATGGATGGACCTATTATTTTTATAACAGTCACCTCCCTTGGAATTTCACTATAAAATAGGGCTTTACCTCTATTGTGAATATACATCTAAATATGAATTATTTTTATCATATTTAATGTATGATTTTTGTGAAGGTCATTATATGAAGAAGTGAGAAGGTGGAAGAATTGGTATTTGAGTTATTGTTTCTCAATTATTGAATATCACTCATGGGTTTTTTTACCTCCTAGAGGTTTTTCCACTTTAAAATATATGTGTCATTTATCTCATATTCTTTTCCTATTCATTTACACTTCTATATATCATCATTTGTATTTCTATATATTTTTATACATGAAATCTTTCATTAGTTGCATCTACTAGATCCCATTAAATCAAACACTTTCCCATAAATTTTTGAATTTTTTCTTGAATACTTAACTCATAAATTCATTTTAAATTTAAAAAAATTATAATATTTTGCAAAAATATTTTTGAAAAATCCCTAGTTACATGTATTATCTCATATTTTGCTTCTTGAGGTATCACCTTACATGTTTGGGAGATATGTATCCTTTCTATGCATTTTCTACTTCCTTGTTTAGATTATATCAGTTTAATATTTTCTACTATTATCCAAGTTGTTTTTCTTTTACCACATAAGTTATTTTCATCTCTTCCTTTAATATGAAGTAAAAGACTTAGTGGAAATCCTCTTGAATTCACCTAGATTCCTTCAATCTAATCATACACCATGGACAAACAACCAACTCAGGTTTCTATTATAAATCCTACACTTCTAGATTACACAAATTTTCATGAGGATAAATTTTATAATGAGTAGTATGAAAATAAAAATGATGATGTACACACTAGCGCTCATGCTCCACCACATTTGACTATTGATCCACTTCCATCTATTATTTATAATGAAGTTGTCCTCAAAAAATATTTGATTTTACAATTTTTTAGAAAAAGGCTCAGGGAACAGCCTTGAGATCAGACTCTTAGCTTGAAATCTATCATGGAAATTAAAAAGGCTAAGCAAGTTGAGTCTTCTAATTCTTTAGAGAAACTAGTTGTAAATAACACTATAGGGGCAATTATGTCTCAACAACCCCCTATAGCAGTCTGACCTACCTCTATAGCACTAGTTATAGCTATTACATCCCTATCTCTTGATGTGGTAGCCCTTCTTTAAGAGATAAGATCTCTTCAATCCAAGGTGATACATCTTGAGCAAGGTACCACTAGATATATATAGGATTTAAATTCTTTTTCTCTTCTTCATACACCATTGACACATCACATTGCCTCTACACCCTTGCCATAAGGTTTTATTCAACCTAAGCTTACTCTATATGATGGCAAGGGTGATCCAAAGACACATTTTAGATTTTTTCATGTAGCATGCTTATATTATGTACTAAATGACTGGCTACTTACCAAGATATTTCTACAAAGTCTAAAGGATTATAATTTATAATGGTTCTATAGTATATTGAATCAATCAATAAATTCATTCAATCCTTTACCTCACATGTTCCTAACACACTTCACTATTAACATTGGTGATAATTTTTCATATGCTCAAATTGCTCAACAGAAACACTGACCAAATGAGCATCTCACAGACTATGTTCTTTGGTATAGTACCATCTTGGCTAAGATGAGTAACCCCATGGAAAATTAGAAGTTATAAGACCTTTTCAAACAAATTCTTCTACCAACACTTAATGAATTAATCATGATTAAAATATTCTCTTCCTTCACTAAAATGTGTCACACATTAAAGGAAAGAGAAGTCAAACTAATTTTAATGGGAAAACTAAAGTACATTAATACATCATACAAAAATAATAAGAGTAATAAAAAATTCCCATATAAGGTCAAGTTTAATGATACTAAAGTGAAGAATCAACCTACATTTAATGTGGCTTTAGAGCCTCCTCAGCGAATAGTTTTTTCAACACCCCCTAGTGTACTTTTTCACATCTTCTAGTTTCTCTAGTTAGGGTTTTATAATAGCTTTTGGATTGTAATATCATATCTCTCCCTCCTATTCAATAAGTTGATCCAAAAAAGCCTCTTCTAAAGGGATATGATCAACAAGAATTTTTTGAGTACCATAGGGCACCAAGCCATAAGACAAATAGATGCATCAATTTAAAGCACAAGATATAGGACCTAATAGATTCAAATGCTATTGATCTTGGCACTTTAGCTGAGCCTCCATTGGCAAAGCAAACATATGATAAAACATTAAAAATATTCTTACATCCATTTCCACAACATTCAAAATAGGATACAAGGGACACATTAGGGGTTCATCATGCATATCATGCACATTCACCACCAGATACATATAGGGCACCTTTAGTTGAGTTACATCCTTTGAGCAACATGATTGATGTATACAATTCTAGAGTTATATCTAGACCTTATATCTCCTTCTCATATTAGGAGATCATCAAGGATGATTCAGATTACCATGCACTCTTTATCAAAGCTCACATTCATAATCAACTTATTTGTAGTGTGTTTATTGACAATGGTTTTAGTCTTAACATGTGTACCTTAACACTACTATAGCATTTGGGTTATTCAAAGAAGGATATCACAATAATAGACATAGTTATCAATGGTTTTAGTGGGCATATATAGAGTTCATTAGGTGAAACAGTACTTCCACTACAGGTTGGTTCTACACATGTGGCCACACCATTCACTATAGTTCCCAACACATGAGTTTTTGATATGTTACTTGGTCAAATATGGATTCAAAAACTTAGAGTAGTACCTTATATATGTCATAGATGAGTGAAATTAATTCACTCTAATTAGGTTGTTCTAGTTGGTAGAGTTCCATATGAATTACCATTCCCCACTTCATAGCCATCTACCAGTTTATAGTCACTAGTTTCAATTTTGCCACTAGTTTTAGTTTTACCACCAGTTTTAGCTTCTCCTCTAGTTTTAGTTCCTCTTCCACTTTAGATTTAGAGATAGTTGAGGCATCCATCACCAATATAGAGGGTTCATACACCTCCATAACTTTAGGATTCTAGATAGCTTCCATCTACAATATTCACACCCAGAGTAGTTTCATTGAGATCTCATACATCTACACATAGAGCACATGTTTAGAGAGTTTCTCCTACTTCCATATGGGTCCATAAGAGCCCTATAGTAGCAGCCACTTCTCAAAGCTATATAAGGACCCCATAATCAATTTCTACTTCATATATTTTAGAAAATTTATATCATATATATCTTTCAGAGTCACAACTCTAACATTTCCATCATGCTTCATGATCACACATGATTCCACTCTTTGATACAGGACACCATGATAAGGAGTTTCACATGAGACTCATAGGTTAGTATCATATATTTCCATCTTTGCTTGTACATAATCTCTTATAATTGATTATACATAGTTCAAATATTCTAAAAATATAAAAACAATATAACATTTCAAAAATCCAAAAACATCCAAATATAATAAAAGACCAATAAAAAATTGATTTTATGTATCATCTATGTTTTACATTGTTAATATCATGCTAGGAATTACCTTTTTTGTTTCATGCTATTATATGTTTATTTATCTATATTACCATGCTTCACTTGATCTTCTTTGAGTGTGTGTAGTGACATCTAACTACTTGATTGCTTCACTCTACCCATTAAGGGGACATCCTACTTATACATTCAAGACACTTCAATATACATACCCATTGGGGGCATCTTCTACATGACTACACCATTTATGTTATGTCATTCCTATATTACACACTCCAAGTTATCATGTTGATCTACATTACTTACTAGATTACACAGATTACTATATCGATATTTCACTAGTATCTAGCACTTATGTATCTCTTAGAATATACATAGTCTTATACTAAACATGTCTTACATACTTACACTCTTACTTTGATTAGTTAGATGTGATTTTATCTTTCTAGTTGTTACATGCTTTCTCTTCTTACTTATCCTAGATTGTTGGATTATATTTCTAGTTCCTTCTTGGCTCTTGTATGTGCCTTAGGACATTTGCCAATGTCCTTTGCTTTTATTCATGTGTGTGCATTAAGAAATTTTCCAATGTCCTTTGCTTTAACTCTTTTATGAGCCTATGGCCCTTGTGCTAATATTTATTTTTTCACTTATATGTGTATGTGGAATTTCAACATGCCTTGTATGTTTACTTTCTAGTTTGAGTGACATGCACCCATGTCCCTTGTTTGTGTGGCCCCTTGGCCACCCTTGTATGCTTCTTGCTTCTTGTTTTGTGTGTTTTTTTCTTGATTTATTCTTGATTATTTTAATTCCATGATCCATATCATACATTTTCCTATTCTCTTAGATGCCATGATAGACATCATGCTCCATCCCTCCAAATAATAACTAACAAGCTGACAACTAATACTTTTAATTCTAGTTTAGTATATTGCACATGTTATTACTTTTTTACATTTATCTAGGCATATCCCTATTGATCTAAAAATATCTCAAATTAAACCATGCTATATCTTGAGATATCTTATTGATTATCATTTCTATATCATGTATATTTATAGATTAACACACTTGTAAGGCTTCTTCTTTTGAGGGTAGTCATTATAGGGTACCTATTCTTACCTTAAAAAGAGGGGAAAACAAATAGGATTTTTTCTACAAAGATCATATCTCCTGTCAGTTGAAAAATCTAGTTTCAAAATAATCAAAATAGCAACCAATCATCAAACCACTCATAATAGACTAGGCAAATAGTAAAGATTCTATAATAGAGATTAGTTTCAACCTAGGACAATAAAACCAAGGATGGACTATAGCATCAGACACTAGGGTGTCCATTTTTGGCACTCTTATCCAAATAGTATAAAAACCAAGTTTTCTAGAAGCAGGTAGAAAGGTAGGTTCAGCTAAAGTTTTGTACAATTAGACCAATTTAGATCAGTAGTTTCTAGTACAAGTTTCTCAAAGAATTTAGATATAAGGGACATCACGCATGGCATGATTGGTTATCACTTTTAGTTTTAGATATGATAGTTTGTATAATTTCTAGATCAAAATCCATGTTTTAGACACCATTGATTGAGGGTAGATTTCATAACACTTGTTTTTTTTCTTTCAGTTTCTAGCATTACCCATGCATTCTCAGTACTTGTGTGCCTTATTCCATCTGCAAGTGGTTGGTATCATTTTAGATTGGCTTTCATACAAGCCTAACCTCCACATTCCCTAGTACTTAAATTCCTAAATGGCTTCTACATAAACCAAAATTTTATTTTGGAGTGGCTTTCATATAAGCGTAATCTCCATCTTTTCTAAGTTAGCCAACATTAGTCTAGTTTCTAGCACACATTCAACTATCTATGCCACATTTTTAGATTTCTAGATCATTCTTGGGCCTCATAAGACATCTTATTTAACATACACATTCATATATACTGGTATTAGTTCTTATCTTCACTTCACAGGGCAATGGTGGAGCAAAAGGGCCAGCTTTTATATTCTTGATCCACCTATTCATAGGGATTGGAAACATAGTCCAAACATTGATTAGCACATATATGATCTTATATCTTCACTCATTATTCAATGATGGAGCCAAAGGGATAGCCTTTATATTTTTGAGCCACCTATTAAGAGGGATTGAACAAAAAAGTCCAAACATTGATTAACACATGAATGATCATCTAACTTCATTTAATAGGTGATGATGGAGCCAAAGGTCTATATTTTGCATTCTTGAGCCACTTTCTAAGGAATTTAGCACTCAAATCCATTTGTGATATAGCTTTTGGTAAAACATCATCTTTCACATCCAACATTACTCAGCCTTACTTAGTATATAATAGGTTTTGTATTGGTTTATGTACTTGGTGAGGTGTATTCATTCCTTTCTCTTCCTCTTTCTTACCTAGCTTTATATGTTCTTGTTTGATATTACATATAACAAGAACTGCTCTACTTTTTTATTTTCCTTTCATAGATTCACACTTATACAGTGTTCTCTTTATGCACTATCCAGCATTACTTAGCATCACAAGCTTCATGGGCTTCACCTTTATAGGTAAGTTTAGGTATGCTTTCTATTTTATTTTATCTTAGTATTTCTCCTTATTGCATCACTAGAATAATGCGGGGTGGGGGGAGGAATGTAGTCATGCAAAATTCAAAAATTTCTAACTTCAGCATGGCTAAATACACCTAATCTTTAGGTCCTTCTTGATTGCTCTTGTGACCCTCTTAGGCTTATTTTCACCAATTCCCAATCATCTATGGCCTTCAAGACTTGATCCTAGTTGAACCACAACCATCTCTTCATGAAAAATCCATCCCCCTAGGTCTCATCTATTGAGGATAATAGCACAAAAGTTGGACTATAGCACTAGACCCTAGGGTGTCCCCTTTCTAGCACTCTTGTCTAATTATAATTTGAGCCCTGACTACCATTTTTACCCATTTTCTCTTGTTCATTATGTTGGCCTAGTCAAGTTTTATCTAACCCATGACCAATAGATCCATATAAAATTCCATTCAAAGATCATTTGGAAAGGGTTGGCAAATATTATTCAAGCAAGCAAGAACATTTAAGAGATCTTCCCTATTCTCTACATACAACTAGATTATACACATTCAAACAAATTTAACACCTTACACCAGTCCCTATTCATCTCAAGCTTACCTATTTTTAGCATTTCTTGCATTTTAATTCACTATTGCACAAAGCACTCTTAAAGGGAAAACTAGATATGGCTTGATCCCTCTTTGAAGTATAGATATGTAGGCAACATGTCCACACATGGGGTGTGAAGTACGTCTAGTGCATCTTACACATGCTAACCCCTTTTTCCCATTTTCTGAAGTTTATTTTAGTTCCATAAAAGATACAAGTACATAAAAAATTAGCAGTATAGGGAGATCTATTGATAGCGAGGACCTAAAAATTGGTACACAAGCTCATGATGAGCAGGCAAACAAAACTCAAAAATCTTAAGTCCTTAAAATAACAATACAAAGAAGGAATAAAAAATTAGAGCCTAGGGTGTCCAGTTCCAATGCTCTTATCCAATCAAAAAATGAAATTTAGGATCCTATTTGTGATAGTATCCTAGTCATGCACACAAATTTGCAAACCCTATCTCAGTTAGAATAATCTAGATAACCTAAATTTGATTTTCTCTCTCTCACTACTATTTTTAGAAAAGGTATAATTAAAATTCAATTTCATAAACTAGTAGCTTTAATTAAGAATATTATTTACTAATTTCTCCTACTCAGACTTTTTTATTAAATATGAATAAAACTCTATTATTCCCAAAAATAACAAATTAAAAGGAATACTTGGTAAAATTATGTGTGTGATCTCGATGATGATGGGAACTCCTCTTTGGCTTAAAAAGAATAACCTATAGATAAGAAAGACATTAGAAAAAGGAGTTGTTAGCAAAATAGTTGATTGGACTAACTAGCATGAGCTAGATCCAAGAAGTGTATTCTTGTTAAGAGGCTATCAATCCACTATTTATAATAATTAAGTTGATATTGATGAAAAAACAAACACTTACATTTAATAACATAAAATTAAATGCATGCAATAAGGGGAAAATTAAATGCTTGTTTAATTAAAATGACTAAATATAGAAAATTGGGTCAATACTCATGCTAAGATAGTTGGGGTGAGGTTCAAAATATCCAAGGAGGTTGTATGAACAAGTACGAACATAGAAAGTAGGGTTTAATTAGGGTTAAAGGGCTAAAAATAATTTGATATTATTTTTTACCATAGTGACATCAATGGTTAAGTGAACCATTAGCAATTGGGCTAATCTTAGGTACTTGGATGACCACCAATAGTTGAGGTGACCATTGGTGGTTGAGATAACCATTGATAGTTGTTTGTGTGTTTCTGGAAATGTTTTAAAAAGAAATGGTAGACTAGGTAATTGAATGTATAGGGCTTTGAATATGGATTTGGTCAGAAAAAAGGTGGGTGAATAAGTATGATTAGGTTAGGGGATTTAGAAATAAAATATAACAAATAAATAAGAACAAAGTTGCCTATAAATTGTTAAATAGTTGATGGAAGGTTGAACCAATTTGGCCAAAGTGACAGTACTTTTTCCTCAAGAGCAATTTGAATAGAGGCTTAGGTCTCTGTTATTACTACTTGGTTGTTAAAGGAATGTTGGATACCTATGTGTAAGAATATTTGATATCTTGGACATGTATTTGTGGATTTTTGGATCCTTTTCACTTCATAATTCTCTCCTTTTATAGGATGAAGATACTAATTATATAGGAGGAAATTACTAATCAAGATGGAAGATAAATTTACCTATTATGATGCTTTAAATCTTGTTAGCACTGCATAAGGGAGGTTGATAAATTATGCCATGCTTATCTTGTACATAGATGTAAATGGTTTTAAAGTAGGTTAAGACCTAATCATAAATAGTCAAGCTAACCATTAGTGCTTAGGTTGACCATTAGTGATTGAGGAGATAGAGGAAAATGCATGAAATTAAGTTAAAAGGAGGTGGATTAAAAGGCTTAGTTAAAGGTGTTAGGTTAGGGGTGTGATAAGTTTAAGTTAGTAAATGAGTTTAGTTAACTAAGTGGTCAACTAGATTTGAGGTCAAATGAAAGTCAAGGTGGTTTGACATCTGAAACTATCATGTGTGGTTTTTGAGTGTCTGCATTTTGCAACTTTTTGTTATGTAGATTTGATTTAATAAGTAACAAAAAAAAGTGAACAGATTGTTGGTCATGGTTTGATTACCTTGAGTATGGGAGGAGGTATTCCCCCTCTAATTAGGAAGTGATGAAGTGAAAACAAAATCAGGTTAGGGTTTGATAATTGGTAAATGGTGAGTCAAGAGGTGAGTGACATAAAAGGGTTAGGCATTTGAGATGCAAATATACACACAAAATGTGACTATGTGTGATAATCAAGATTGTGCAAAGACTAAAGTTACCAATGTTCGTAAGAATAATGTTGGTTTGAGAGGGACATATGATAGGGATAATCAGTTGATAGCACTGGTCATAGATGATCAGGTCATCCTATCAAGTCCATTAGATAGGTTTAGTGTTTGTCATAGGTATCTAGGGTAGGAAGTGCTCCCTTAAAAAAAACAAATGGTTGGGTCATGCACTAGGTGGTATGAAGTGAAAAATTTCAACATGGCAAGGTTGGTTGGTGTAGTCAAAATGGCCAATTAGGGTCATTAAAATACATGTGAATAGTTTAGGATGGCCAATGTTGAGGTGGATGTGGTTGAATGGGTTATCAAATAAGGGTACACTCCAAGAGTGGAAATTTTGGTTGAGGTGGGGATTAGGTGATCTCCCAAACATTTAGCACCTAGGTGGGGTGATTTATAAAAGGTTGGGGCACCTTGATAGTCGACGGTTAGAGGTTTCACTAGGTTGATCATCAATGGTCACCCTAACCATTGATATTCAAGAAAAACCTTAAAAGCCAAGATATAAAAAGTAAAAATTGAAAAGCATTTTTACCATTTGACTTTATGACCTTGGTGAATGTTACTCATGAGTTTGTGAATTTTGTCGTGTGGGCTTGAGTTTGTTGAGGTGAAGAATTATGAGTGGTTGATTATGTGTGTAGGGCTGACTAAGTGTTGATTTGATGAAGGGTAGATGAGGGCATGACCAAGTGGTAGGATAGGGGCTCCAACCACATCAATTATCATGAAATGAGGTAGGATGTGTTTTGAATTTGATAGGTAGTGTAATTTAGTTGATTTTAAAGTTGAATATGATAGGTATAGGGTTTGTTAATGGTTTTAGGGAAATAATTCCCTAGTTTTAGGTTTTGTTGAATTTGGGCAAATTAATGGGGGAAATTTATAGGTGAAGGGTGTGTTGGGTTTGAATTGGGTTATAAAAGAGGTCTAGGTAGGTTAATGTTGAAATTAAGGTGTTTTACAGAGGCTTTGGGAGGTCATGGGGTTGAGGGTCACATTGCCGATGGTCACACATAGTGATCATTAGTGATTCATCACAACTATTGGTGGTCAAGCACTGGGGGTAAAAGGGATTAGAAGGACCTTTGATGGATCCATGAACTGTTGGTGATCGAAAGGTTCAGGTAGTGTATGTTAAAAAATATGTAAGTTGTTAGGGAAAGGGTGGATATTTAAAGTGTTTGTGAAATGTGTTAAAGTGTTTTTAAATTGTTTATGTTTAAATTATTGTAAAAAGGTAAAATTGATGAATATGTTTAAGGTTGGGAGTTTATGGAAATTGTTGGAGTTAGTTTGTTTTAAAGTGTGTAAAAATTGTGGTGAGTATGAGAAGGTGATTATAGTTTGAAAGTAGTTGAAAGCATTTTAGTTGGTAAAGTAAAAAATGTTTGAAATATATGTGATAAGTATGAAAATGTTGGTAAAATTCTTAGAAATGGGTGAGATGGTTTGGTGAAGTTTTGGAAAGTGTGTAAAGCATAAAATGTGAATGTTACAAAGTGTTAAATTATTTGAAGGTTCTAAAGTTTTGTAAATTAGGATGAAGGGTAAGTCAAAATAAGTGTTGGAAGTTGGGAAAAGGTATTAAAGTGGGTAAACACTTGAAAAGATGTTTTATATTGGTAGTGAAAAAGGTTTAGATATGATGAATGGTAGGTGGGTAGTGTTTAGCTAAAAAACATCTAGGTATTTAAAGTGATGTGCTAGGAGTGGTGTTAGATAGAGGTATGGGTTTGTTTGATTGTTAGAGGTAAATAGGATAAATGTAATAGGGTTGGTTAGATTAGAAAATGAAGCATATGCTTAATTTTTTAATTTGTAGGCCCACAAGTAGATCCAGATGAGGGATCAAATACTTAAGATATTTGTAGAGGTCCATAATGGGATGATGGATGATGAGTGGAGACACACGGAGGAGGTTGGCCAAGGGGCCATGAGACATTACCAACACCTACCATGGGATGTGGTAATGATTGTGGTACTCATCGAGAGATGGGACCCAACCATAAACACATTTTTGCTACTGATAGGGGAGATGATGATTCTCTTAGAGGATATTGACTTGATTATATGACTACCCATTTGGGGGGAGCTGATCTATCATATAGAGGAAAAAAAGTGGGACTACCACATGGACTTGATCTATGGAGGGGAGTGAGTCCATGCCAGGTATCATGTAGGTGGTTGTTTTTATGGGCCACTATACTAGATGGCTCTAGGGGATAGATTTTTATTTACCATGATGATGATGGGGGTGTCTTGCTACACACTACTAAATTTGAGCAGTGGTTGATTCCCTTGTTTGCTTTGGGAGTACTAGTGGAGATGTTGTTGGTGAGGACTATGTTTAGTTAGGCCCCCATGTTATTAGTGCAGATCTATAGGGAACTTTGGGCCTTTTGATCATAAATATGGTACAAGATTAGTGTGTATTTTGTGCTCCATTACTAGGTGTATGAGCACATACAAGCTTTGAGACCATTGGGGCTACCTTGGGATGGTTATGCTCTGATAGACTATAGAGTGGGTTTCATGAGGTGGAGAGGAAATTATACACTGATAGGGGTTGGGGGTGGTGCCATAGATATAGAGTGGTTAGAGGATGATTTAGAGGGTTTGGTGGTGGGTGAAATAGTTTGAAAGCTATATGTGAGCTGGTCAAGGTGGGTAGGGTATAACTACTACACACTATCACTATAGAGCTGGCACTAGATTTATGGGAGGCAAGATGACAAGACTAATCTTATCCAATTTAATCAAGTTTAGAAATAGTTTATCTTGATGTAGGGGATCCCACCAATTTTTTTGAGATATAGGAAGGATGATGCAAAGTTCTTTCTCCTAGAGATGTAACCATAGGATGTTGTTTTGGACCATGAGAAGCTACTAGTGAGAGCTACAATAGATGATGCAGGTATTATGGATGGTTATCCAATGTGGTATCAAGACTAATATGCAATGACTAATTTTGGATGGGGTGATGGGGGGAATTAGCCCATGGATGTGGATCTTATTGGGGCATTAACACATGATAGATAGGTGGTAGTGGCATAGGCCTAGATTACTAGGTTATAGGGGTAGTTGGCCACTTTATAGGGTCAAGTGGTGAAAATGACTAGAGAGCAAGATTAGGTAATGATATCTCTTAGGTTAGTGACATAGGAGAGAGATTCACTAGGACAAAGGGTAGGAGTGGCTGTAGTAGTAGAAAGAGGACCACCTGACATCATTTTGAGGAAATAATACTTAGCCACCATTGAGGAGTTTATATATTATGAGGTGATATTGTTGGTACAATTTCCATTAGAGATGAGGTATGGAGAGTATAGGGATAGTTTAGCAGGTGGTCCATCTATAGCTATTCTAGGATAATAGGCCTCCATAGTGGGTTCGGTAGGGATATCAAGTGGACCACCACTAGATGATAGTGCAAGTGCAAGTGTAGATGGAGGTAGTGGGAGTGGTTCCCTAAGGTCTTGATATGTTTTGTTATAGTTGTATATAATTTTGATACTAGCCTACATGTCAATGACATGAGAAGTATATATGAGAGAGAGATTTGATACATTATTCCATGTATTTAATGTATTATGATGTATTCTTCATTGACATGTATGAATTTGATTATGATGTATATGATGATTATGGTTATGAGGATTATGTTCATGATGTTCATGATTATATATATGTTGATTATGTTCATGAGGATATAGATGTTGATTTTATTCATGAGGATATATACGTTGATTTTATTCATGAAGATATAGATGTTGATTATGTTTAGTCATGATTATTGATGATGTTTATAGATGTTGTAGGTATGATGTATTGATGAAATTTTATTATGTTATATGATGATGTGATAAGGGAATTGAAACATGAGTGTGATGAAATGTTTGACTTTATGATGAATATGTGTATATTTTAGATGATGTTTGAGCATATACATAGTGAGTGATGTGTTTGTTTATAGACATGATCATGGATATGTCATTAATGATTTTGATTATGGTTGATGAATGTTTATATGATGATGTGGTACATAGATATGAGTATGAATATGTTTAAAATGTGATGTGATGATGTTTTGAATTATTTTTATGTTTTTGGGAAATAGTAATATGACATAGTCTATGATGTTTATTGATATGACGTGGTTTTTATTATTTACATTATGATAAATGATTATTATTCTAATGATAATGATGTTATGATGGGATTATTAAATTTTTTATAGGTTTGATATTTTGTACATAGATAAGATGTAGTTGATAGCTATGGTTCATAATGGTATGATGCATATGAATTTTTGCATTGATGAGAATGATGTTTTGAAGTTTTTTTATAAAATATGTGATACAGAGATAGGATGAAATCACATAAAGTAGGTTTATATAACATAAAAAATGTGGAAAAGAGAGAAGGATTATGAGACACATGTCTACATAAACTAATAATGATAGGGTAATAAAAAGGCATGAAGTGTTCATTGTCAAGGGATTAACAAAACTGAAGTTGGATGCGAGTTAATGAAAATAAGCCTTTTGAATGATTTGCATGAGCCTAATTTGATTGAAAAATAAGGTATTTGGATCACTTTGTGTCAATAAAGCACATATTCCATTTATTTTAGAGATTTCAATAAGGGAAAGTAGGTGATAGGTAGATGGTTAAATGGTAAGTGGTAATATGGTAACCTCATGTGGGTTAGCTTTCTCCTTCTATAGGTGACCAAAGAACTGTAATAGATAAGTCCATGCCTTAATAGAATTATGTAGACTAATTGATGCAATAATTTTACTAATGCCATATATAAAACCTAATTACAACTTACTTGCTTTGATTTGGACATAGGGTTGTTTGTTGCTTTTGTTATTTGGATGAGTTGGTGAAGTTAATCAATGAAGGATGATTTAAATGTTTGATTTGACAAAATTAACTTAGCCATCCTTCAAGGGAATGGTCTTAAGTTGGATTTTTATATTTGTCCTTCTAGGGAATAATCTATCTTAAAGTAATTTAGTTCTTGGGAGTTGTCTTTCAAGGGAGCAGTTTGCAATGCTAAAGATATGGACCCAAGTGATATTTTGGTATCCTAATTTGATTTTGAATGGTAGTTTTAGACATGGATAATTTTATTTAGGTTTAGAGATCTATCTTTATGTAAAATTAGGGAAATTGGTTTGAGAGACAAGTGATCATGGGATTCCATCTAATTAGAGATGAAAAGTATCCTTGAGAACCATGCTATGGGTAGAGCCATGGTATCCATGCCTAGGATTAGGCAATAACTATGATAGATAATCACATGGTCCTATGTTGTAATCAATTTTCCTTAAGATAAACATGGATAGGTAAGTGAAGGTAAAAATCTCATAATCCAAGGGATGAGCTTAAGTTAGACATCAAGGTGAATGTGATCCTATTTTAATAAAATAAAGGATGTAGATGAAAAATATTGAGAGGCTTAGGCTTTATTTTTCCTTTGAGAGAATAAAAACAATAATCTTCTAATCCATACTTATGGGTTATGATGTAGGGTCCAAGCTAATTGAAAGAAAACTTGCCTCTCTTTATTTTCTCCATGTTGGTTGATGTTAGGAAAGTATATGTCCCTTAATTATTTTTTAACACTTGATTAGAGGTGGAAAAGATTTTTATTTTTGGTTTGGTTGATGGATAAGTTACTCTCCAAAGCTGGGTGAATGATAAAGGTAATCCCCAATAGTTTAGGGTTGGTTGGGTTATAAGTCTAGTTAATAAATTGAGGAAAAAATGCTAAGGGTTAGTTTGGTTTAGGTTAATATATGGTGGAATCTTTATGGAGGGAAAGTTACCTTACTTTTCTCTTCCTATTGATGTTTTTAAGGTAGGAAAAAATATCCCAATGTGATATTTTGGTTAATAATAAGGTTTAGGAGGGTAGTTCATCCACCTCCTAAAAGAGGTTGTTAGTTATTAATTATTAGTGGTTAGTGGTTAGTCAGTTGAATTTGTGGGTGGTGGTTTGGGTGGAATTTCCTCTATTATATCAAGGTTAGGAAAATGATGTTGGGTTTGATTTAGGTAGGTTAAGATAGGGTTGGTAGGTTTAATGGGTTGATCTTGGTTTGGATTGTTATAGAGATTGGTTATGGTTGAGTTAAAAGGTGTGTTGATTTTGGTTGATTGATTTGGTATAGAGGTTATTTTGATTATTTGGTTTGGTTTGTGAAGTAATTTTGGGTGGATGATTATAGGCAAGGTTGGGTTAATAGTAATTGAGGTAGGGTTAATTATTATTAAGGTTAGGTTGATGGTTGGTGAGGTATGGTTAATGGTGGGTAGGGTTGGGTTGATGATAGGTAATGTTGGGTCAAGGGTAGGTGAGATAAGATTAATGGTTGTTAAGGTTGGGTTAATGGTGGTTAAGGTAAGATTAATGGTAGGTTCCACACAATTGGTAAGTGGAAGAGATTGGTTGGTTGGTTCCACATGGGTGAGTGGAAAAGATTGGTTGGTTTTCTTGATTTCAAAGAAAAAGTGTGAAAGTTTTACTTGGTTAAAAAATGGTTTGGTTAAGGGTTGGTGAAGGGTTTCCTTAGTCATAAGTTCACTAAGGACCAAATCAAATGGATGGGATTCATTATGTTAAGGGCTTTGGTAATGGGTTTCCTCAATAATGAGTGAAGGAAGAGGTTTAATGATTGATTGTTTGAAGGTCTCCAAGGCTAGGTTTGGGTGAACATGGTAAATATCCTTTGAAACCTCTTTGTGATCAATAAGGTTTTGAATGAGAATATTAAAAGAGCCAAATCTATCTATTTCATGTCCATTTATATGGTGAAAAGCACAAAATTCATTATCTATAAACCAAATTGTCTTTAGAAGATAAATATTGATGGGTTTGATTTGAGGAAGATTAATGATGGAAGCCTCTAAGAGTATATCAAGGATTGAGGCATATGATTCCCCCAATGGTGTGTATTTCCTAAGAAGAAGGTGTACCAAAGGATCTTGAGTTTGTGAGCTAATTAGTTGGTTTGATGAGGTTTGTTGGTTTGATAGTTTGGATGAGTTTGATAGGTTAGGTAGTTTTGATAGGTTAGGTGGGTTTGGTTGGTAGGTTTTGATTGGATTTGATATGGTTGATAAGTTGGGTAAGGTTGGTAAGGTTGATAATGTGGGTTGACTTGATTGGTTTGGTTAGATTAATAGGTTGGTTGGGTTGATAGGTTGATAAATTGATGGGTGGATAGGTTGGTTGATGGGTTGGTTGATAAGTCAAGGTTGATAACTTTGGTTGGGTTAATGGATATGATGGTTAGTGTAGGTGACCCAATGTTTGATGATAGATGTTGATAGGTAGGTCTAGGTTTGATTGATATGATAGATGTTGATAGGTTTTTTTTGGGTACAATGATGATCAAATGGTTGTTGTAGGTTATTGGTTATCTTTTCTTGAGATTTGATTGGTTTTAGGTAGAGGTTGATCAGTCATGGGTATTGGAAATAGATGACTATACTTTAATTATCTAGTTCATTAACATTGTAACTAGCTCAGGTGGTAGTTGATAGTTTGTTGGTTGCTTAAAGTTGAAGTTTTATTGGTTATAGGTAAAGTTGGATTGATTGTAGGTGAGATTGGGAGCATGAGTGTCTCGTGATGTAAGGTAATTCTCTAAGGAAAGAGGGTTGTCTTTTGATATTATAGAAAAGTTAGGATCTCTAAGAAATACTATAGGGAAGCTCTCCATTAAAAAAGGTAATAGAGGTAAAATGATAGAAGGTAAGTTCTTGGTTGATTTGATTCCTGAATTTATGTCTAGTAAAGACCATATGAGGAGTAGAAAATAAATAATGAAACTCACAACTCAAAAATAAAGTAAGCAAAAGGAAAAGATCATAAGGAAATCAAACATACACTAAAGCACACTTAACAACATAGGATTCTTTTAAAATCACTTTTGGATTATGCCTTAGAAATTATGAAGAATAAATTTGGCTTGTAGATCAGGTACTAAAGAGGAAATATGAGGTTAGTTTCAGTTGTGTTTAGGTGCTCAAGAGAGAAAATTTATATTGATCTTCAGTATGTGGCTTGATATCAGGGCCTACCCCCTCACTTCACACACTGAAATGATAAGGGTGTTAGGTATTTAGCCAAAATATACTTAATTTTAGAGTTTATACTTAACCAGAGAGTTGATTTAGTTCTCCCCTTGGTAATGACCTCCAAGTAAGATTGCCAAGAAAGGGTAAGGTTTACTACTAGGTGATGAAATCCTAGTCAGGTCTTGTCTCAAGTTTGTTTTTATGTGTTGATTTGCTATGTGGTTTGGAAAAAGTGTGTGATAACAAGAATAAAAGATATGATTAATTGGTTTTATTTTAAGTTACTAGATGAACTAAAATAAACAATAAATCAATTTATGTAAAAGGTTTATTTTAATCCTAAAATAAATTTAGATTTTGTTAGATGAGCACAAAATAAGAAGAAGAAAAGGGATGATAGATCCCATTGAGTTTGCCAAAATGTTTCTCTTAATTTATGCTCATTTATTAATTTGGAAAAAAGTAAGAAACTAGTAAAATGGGTGTGTAAATGAATACTTGGTAAAAGTGCATGCTTTATCTAGATGATGATGTAAACCCCTCTTTGGCTTGAAAAGAATAACCTATAAATAAGAAAGACACTAGAAAAATGGGTTGCTAGCAAAATAGTTGAGTGGACTACCTAGTGTGAGGTCTATCCAAGAAGTGTATGCTTTTTAGTAGGATATCAATCCACTATTTATAAAAATTAAGCTGATATTGATGAAAATAAATAAATACTTTCATTCAATAACATGAAAGTAAATGCATGCAAGAAGGGGAAAATGAAATGCTTGTTTAATGAAAATGACTAACTGTAGAAAAATTGGGTCAATACTCATGATAATATAGTTGGGGTTAGGTTTAAAAAATCCAAGGAGGTTTTGTGAATAGGAAGGAACATAGAAAGCAAGGTTTGGTTGGGGTTAAGGGGATGAAAATAACTTGCTATTATTTTCATCCATACTGACCATCAATGGCTGGGTGAACCATCAGTGATTGGGTTAACTATCAGCAGTTGGTTGACCATCGATATTTGAGGTGATTATCGATGGTTGGGCTAATCATCGGTGGTTGCCTATGAGTTTTTGGGAATGTTTAGAAAAGGAATGGTAGATTAGGTAAATGACCAAATAGAGGTTTGAATATGGATCTGGTCAGAAATATAAGGTGGGTGAGTAAGCCTGATTAGGTTAGGGGATCTAGAAATGAAATATAACAAAAAAACAAGAATTAAGCTATTTATAATTTATTTAATGGTTGATTGAAGGCTAATGTAATTTGGCCAGAGTGATATTACTTTTACCTTAAGATCAACTTAGATAGAGGTTTGAGTCTTTATTACTACTACTTGCTTGCTAAAGGAATGTTGGATACCCATGTGTAGGAAGATTTGATAGCTTGGATGTGGATTTATAGATCTTTTTCACTTCTTACTTCTATCATTTTATAGGATGAAGTTACTAATTATGTAGGAGGAAGTTGATGATTAGGATGGAAGATAAATTTTCCTATTATGATGCTTTAAAACTTGTTAGCACCACGTAAGGGAAGTTGATAAATTGTGCCATGTTTATCTCATACATAACTAGAAATGGCTTTAAAGCAGGTTGATGACCTGATTGTCAATGGTTAGGCTAACCATTGGTGCTTAGGCTAACTGTCGAGGGTCAAGGAACTAGAGGAAAATAGGTGAAAGTAAGTTAAAAGGAGGTAGATTAAAAATTTTAGTTAAAAGTGTAAGGTTAGGGGTTTGATAGGTTTAAGTTAGTAAATAAGTTTAGTTAACTAGGTTGTCAAATAGACTCAAGGATAGATGAGGGTCAAGGCACTTCAACATCTAAAATTGCCATGTGCAGTTTTCGAGTGTCTACACTATCATCTCTCACCACCTAGGTCAGATTTTTATGTACTATATTGAGCCAATCTATTATAGTATTTGGTTCAATTTTTGGTATTTTTGAGTGTATTAAATCACTAAATCTATCAAATTTTATACATTTTGTACTTGATTACATATTCCAACCTCACAAGTATTATAGTGTGAGTTGACTTGATTCACTCACACTCACCAGGTTATAAGTATCATTTGGTTTCATGGTTGAGCTAATCTCAACTAATGAGTGGAAACTCATATTTTATCCAAGTTTAGGGCATGTGTCCTCTAATATGTCTTTATCTCTTTATATATATGCAATTTTTAGATTTTATATTTTTTCATAATCTAAATTTAAATGATTCATAATGATACATCATTCAAATCAAATTTTTAATAGGTGAGATGGTTGCATTGATACATAGTTGTATTCATAAAAATTAATCTATTTAAATTTAAATCATTTCAATGGTTTCAATTTCATAATATATACACTTATTATATACTATAACATACTCTTAGTTACAGGTCAATCACTAAAAAATAACTCAATCTAGACTCAAGAAAAGGAAGGTATGTTATACACACCTAGTTATGCATTCCTTTTCCTTTAAAATATAAATTTAATTAATAGATTTGGGGTGGGGGGGAGTATGCATTATTTATGAATTATATATCACCTCAATATTATGCACTTGGTAAATATATATCATGGATTTACCTTTAGATTCTAGACCTTTCTTACTGCCAAAAGGCTTGCATACACTATCTCTTTATGCCTAATTACTTATCTCTTAGTCTCTTCAATGTTCATATGATGACTCAAAAATTATATATTTCCTTAAATATAATAAACCTTCTTATATTCCATCTCTAAAACTTTTGGACTGATACCTATATTTTAACTTCCCTTACACTTGAATCTCAATTGATGCATATGTTGAGCAAGTGTCTCATCTTAATGCAACTATCTAGTGCCTTAAATTCATTTAATTTTCAAATGAAACATATCCTAAACATCAGATTAAGTGATTTACTACAATATAATTTCCTAATTATTGGTATAAATATAAGATCAATCCTCATGCAACACTAACCTAGCAAGTTCTTACCTACCCACAAGGCAACTTATCAAAAACATTCAATAAAGTACTCAATTGAGAAAATATTACCTATTTTTATCATATTTCAATATCAGTCATATAAAAAACATATCTATAGTTCTAAAATACTAAATGAGTTATCCATTAGCTACATTTTCTAAGTTATAAGAAAGGTCACTCTATGTACTTACTTATCACATATTGCACGAATCACACAATATCCAACATGTAGGGGAGAACTACATAAGTCTAAGGCACTCTTCAAAGTATTTTTTATGTAGTACATAATTGTAAGTCCCTATTCATAGTATTGTCGATATAGTTAGTGATCATTGATAGAGGTGTTTTTGGGATAACTTGACACCATGTACCCACAAACCCATTTTCCCATAGACAATATGAATATGAATAAATAAGGTTTCATCATTTGAAAATGAATAATATTCCATGACCTATATATGAATGTATTATAGAAAAGGAAACACATAAGCTAAAATAATCTAGGTGGTTGAATCTAGTTTCAATAGGTATTTCATATTACACACCTACATATGATTTAGATAGTAGTATTGACACCATTGTTCTAGGTCAATGCAACTGTCTGACACTATAGAGGTACAACTCCTAGAATCATGTGAATTATACACATATAATATAATTTATACATGATCCATATCTAGATATTTATTATCATTAAAACCAACTATTGTGTTTTCATTATCATTACAATATATAACATAGTTTTTATTTTCATTTTTAGCATATCCAAAGATAAGAAATTCAAGATATGTTTATTTTAGTTTCATAAATAATTTGACTAATTTAGAGATATTCTACCATCATTATGCCCTTGGCTACCTCTACCCCTAAAACCCTAAATCCCCCACATCTATATTTTTGTGTTAAACACTATCAAGATGACACATCATTTCAAATCTTGCAACTTAATGTAAAATATGATCTATACTAGGTAAATAAAAGTTATTTTTAAAACTTGATCTACTTAGGTCTCTAAAATATACACATAAACGAATATCAACATTTTTATTATTAATTATAACTAAGTTAAAAACCAAGTCAAAATATTGTATAGGAAAAATGACATCATTGTCAAGCATCTTATCAATCTCCTTATTGGTGGTGTCTTGCAATAAGGGGATTATTCTTCCAAATTTTTGCTTAACATGTTTTATTCTAGGATTAATATGTATGTCATGTTTTATTATTTTGGTATCATAACCTTTTATGTCTTTATATGACCAAGAAAAATGTCTATAAATTATTTAAATAATTTAGAAAATGGAACTTTTTCCTTAGTAGTACATTTTACTCCTAAATAAACAAATTTAAGATCTTCATTAGTGCCAAGATTAATAGGAATAGTCTCACTATGATTATTCTTGATGGCTTTTCAATACTTTAAATTCTAGGCTAATCATTTGGAGTAAACATTGATTTTAGGGTGACTAAACTAGAAGGCAATTTATTAGTGCTCAATTGAAAGTAATCACCATAATTAATCACATAGTCATCATGACCAAAATAACTACCATTAATAAATGAATCAACATGTTCATCAAATTTATAAAATAAGCCATTTGTCATTAAAATTACACATTTTAGGTTTGAAAAAAATCATAAAAGAGAACTCTTTAGTTGGATCACTATCCCTAAAGGTGCGATGAGAAGTAAAAACAATAAGCTTATCAACATGAAAATTAAATTCTCTAAATACATTCATTATATTGAACGCTTAAAAGTATTAAAGAAGTGAATAAACTTTATAAGTATACCTATGGAAACATGTCTTATTTATTTTATAAATCTTCCTAACTTGTATAACAATTAATTTAAATTTTCCAAAGACTTATAAATGCTTTATATCAAATTTTATGGTTTTTTCAAGACTTAAACATATGGCTTTAAATTATGTTGTATCATTAATATTATCAAAGGATAATTTACAAGCACAAAAAAATAATTTACCAACATGAAAAATTAGAAAAATTCAAACATCATTATCATGATATAAAAAATATACATCAAATTATAATGACCATATCATTTCTCTATAAATATTCTTTATTTACTATTGATTGGGTTCATCCAATGTTAGCCAGTCATAAGTACTAATTTTTAGTGTAGGACTTTATTTCTATTTATTTAGGATGTAACTATTGTCACTTGGATTCGATGAAAATATCTCCTCATCCAAGTGGCACAATGGAATCACCTCTAGGCTTGTGGGAAGCCTAAGGAATGACGTGAGTCTCTAGATAGGGCTAGCTCCCTTGATGTACCACTGTGGATCAAACTAAAACTAAAATTTGTAGGGTGGGATGAAAAGAGAGAAAGAGAATAAAATTAAAGATAAAATAATGGAGGTGATACACCAAATTAATGATGGCATCCAACCATATTCATATTACACTTGAGACCAAGCAATAAACCAAACATACACTCTTCCAATCTACAACTTCTCACATCAATGTTACATTGTGAGGTCAAGATGAACATATAAGATAAGGAGGAATATAAAAGAGGCCTTGAATGGCACATTAAAAAGATAAAAACTCACTTAACCCTTCACATATACCCAGACACTTCACATTCCCTAAAAGAAGAAGTTTTCCAATTTCAAATAGGTTACAAGAATGAGCTAACATGCTAAGGAAACAAGAGTGTCACTTAAGAAAAATAAATAATTAAACTGAAACACACTATGAAAATTCATAAAATAGGTAACACTTAGTCATTTTAATTGATAAATATGTATAAAAATGAGCAAGTCTTTGCCATACTCAGGCGGAGCATGCTTTAGAAAGCCAAAAAGGCTAGTTATTATAGAACTTATGAGAGAGGGAGAAGAAGAGAAGTATAATGGTAATAATGGAAACTTGTAAAGCTAAGATAATTATTTACTTGTGAATTTGAGATAGATATGATTTGAGCCATGCAATATCAGGAGCTAAAAGAGTCATCTCAAATCATCAAACTCTTACCAAGTGGCCTAAAACTCCTTTTCTTGTACAAAAAATTTCCTTCATGAGTAGGCCTATTTTAGTGACTTGTAACTGATTAAGGGTAGGTATAATGATATTAATGGAAGTGGAAGATATTATACATGCATCTCCATTCATTTTTGGCATGCTTGGTCCTTTGGAATCACCTAGAAGAGATCCAACATCACCTACACTCTAGGAAATTGCTCTTTCATGCACCCTACACACTTGGCCTCAAATTTAACATAATTTTTCCATGAAAATATGTGGGAGAGGTTTAATGAAAATTTTTAATACCCTCTATGTCCTTTTTATAATTAGGAAAACTTTAAAATCAGTTCAAGTGAAGCTTTTCACCCCTCTCACTAGCTTGTGTATTAGGCCAATTTTGACTAGCTTAGTTTAAGGACCTATTTAAGACACTCAAGAAAATTTTAAAGTAATTAAACTTAAATTTATAGTTATATTAAGTCTAAATATTTCTATCCAAATATTTTTTATTTATTGAAACTTATTACAACCTGGAAAACACATAAAATAGTGAGAAAATGTATGTTTCTACCCTCATCCGTATAATTCCATACAACTAGTTAGCATGGGAAGGATATTTAGTGAGTCATATTCAACTTAAAATATTTATTTTGGTCAAAATATTCCATTTTATTAAATTTTAAAGCTCATTTTCCCAAACTAGTCACTAGGAAGGGTTTAGATGGGTTTTAGACCTATTTTGATCTTAAGGTTGGTTCATAGATTTTTGACACCCAACCTGAAAAAAATTTATCTAATAATGATATAAAATGACTCTAATAAATCTCTAAATTTATTTTATTCTCATGCAAAACATCATGAAAGATATGAGTGCTTAAAGTTCTCTTATCGAGCTTGATTCTCCACTTTGCATAGGTTTAGGGTAGCTCTGAGCCAAAATAGATTTCATTGTTGCTTCCAATGTAATAAAAAGGACTTAAAACATTTTAATCCATCCAATAAACATGAAAACATTCATTTTAAGTTTATTTCAATATTTAAAAATAAAGTTGGTACCTTGTTTGGATTCAAGCTTAGTCATGTTTGGTAGGTTTGTCTGCACTTTGAAGCTCAAAATGAATTTTTGATATTTATTATACCATAAAATATTTCCAATTTTTTTTCATAAGTCACAAAATAATGTACAAATCCATTATAAATATCACCTATATCTATAAATCAAAATGGCTTACTATTTGGCACTAAGCCCAATGTTGGTCTTGTGGGTTTAACTACAAATCTAAGGTCTCAGACCATTCTACCATGTTACAAATTTTTTACTTGGTATTTTATGATTTAATATGTTGAATTAAACCTTATAAATTCTTTTTTTAAGGTTAAAACATCCCTTTACCTATCCATGTATCTCCAAGACTCAAGACTACAAGTTTGGTGTTTTAATGGAAGAACCCCATGTCTGAGACAAAATAGGGTGTTCTTCCTTGATTATATTAATAAAAATAACAATTTTAGGTTCTTAATAAAGTAATTTTTATGTTATAATTTTTTTTTTATCTCTTTATTTAGTTTTTTCCCTCTCAAAACTCCTAACATTTAAAACTAGCTCCCTTAATGCAAATTGTGCTTGATTTGACTATTTCCTCATGTGAACTGTGTAACTATATGTCTAGAGTCCCCTAATTGCTACATGATTATCATGTAGGTTATATGGGTTAAATTTTATAATTATTAAATTTTTCCAATTCTATTTCACCACTCTAATCTTGCACATTCCTCTCCATACATTGCCTAATCAAGATTGTGCGTAATTTGGCTATGTTTTGCTTTAGGGTGTTGTACCTATAGATTTCTTGGCACTGAAAAAAATTTGAAACCAATTTTTTTATATTTAATTTTTTTTGGTTTTTTTAATTAATTTTACTCATTTATATGGATATTATACCTCATCAAGCATATTTCCTTAGCCCTATATTTCTCACAGTCATAATCAACTGACTGCAAGTGCACATTTGGTCATAAAGGGGATGTATATGTTTATTTTGTTTTACTAAGGGATCATGAATATGATAATTAATATTTATAATTTATCTCTAGGTATAACTTATCATTTTATCCTTCCAATATCTCTTAACATGCACTTTTGTTCTATCTGATCCTTCACTACCGCTATTGACTGAGACACCATGTCTTTTGACCTTGCCTTTAGGTGTCCATGCCTAGTTTGACTCTAGGAAATGTTATAAAACACTTATAAAATAATTTATATTAATTTAATAGTTATTATACTCCATAATTGATGTTTTATACCATGCCAAATTCTAAGAGCATCATCCTCACTATTCACTACATGTTAAAACTAGACCTAGCCAATTGTGTCTTTGTTTTGGAGGGGTGGAATATTAAAGTTACTTGCATGATTTAAGACCCAAATAAAATCAATAAGATTCTTATATCCTTAAAAAATTATAATCATGTATAATCCTAACCAAATCTCACCTTACGATTTAAATATATTCTAAACCAGTCATAGGTAGTTGACTATGAGATAACTACTTAACCATACCTATAGGTGTATATAGATCTATTCATTTTTCCATGATGCTTATATACCTCCATTAACCCCCTATAAGGTCACAAAACATGATTGAAATTTCAATATGCTTGATATTATCCAAACATCATTTGGATTTCAAATTTGAAACACTATTTTGTATACCCTAGTTATAGGTTGTCATTTAGACCTATGTACAGACTGGGAATGTGGATGGGAGGTAGGACAATAGTATACCATTCTATTTTTATGATATTAATATTCAAAGATGTTTATTTCATCATTTTAAACCATATCCACCTATTTACAAGGTTATATCTGTAACTTTTGGTGCTAATGGTCCATTTTGATCTCTTTCTTATAGATTATACTACCTAAAAATAGTGTTTTAAGAGCATCTTTGGACCTTACAATTCCAACCTTCCATCACTCTTATTGATATCATCCTTGACACTATTCCTATCCATGATATAGGGTATCAAATTTATTCAATTATAGGCACTATATATCATTGATTCCATGTCATATGCCACCCACAAAAGTCCCCCTAGCCTCTATTTAGTGTTTTTAGGCACTATGGGCCTAATTACAATCATCTAAACCTTTGAGCATGTTTTCAAATTCATATGCCAAATTGACATCTAAAACACA